>SZWC01003679.1:22429-106693 GCA_023375785.1 Penium margaritaceum | reverse complement strand
TCCAAGGACCAGTGCTTTGACAGGTTCAAGGAGTTCAAGGCCATGGTGGAGAACCAGACTGGCAAGAAGATCAAGGCGCTGCGCAGCGATCGCGGTGGAGAGTACCTGAGCAAGGAGTTCCAGGACTACCTCGCAGCAGCTGGCATCAAGGCGCAGCGTACCGCGCCGTACTCGCCGCAGCAGAATGGTGTAGCAGAACGCGCCAACCGCACCATCGTTGAGTCGGCGCGCTCCATGCTGCACGCGGCGCGGCTGACCTACGACTTCTGGGCCGAAGCCGTGAGCACTGCGGTCTACATCAAGAATCGCAGTCCCACCAAGGCGCTGGAGCAGATGACACCGTACGAGGCGTGGTTCGGCAAGAAGCCGAGCGTGGGTCATCTCCGAGCATTTGGCAGCCTGGCGCACATGCACGTGCCCAAGGAGAAGCGGCAGAAATGGGATGCAAAGAGTGCGCAGATGCTGATGATTGGCTACGACGTGGCAAGCAAGGCCTATCGCCTCTACGAGAGGGATACAGGCCACGTCATTATCTCCAGGGATGTCGTCTTCAACGAGAGCAACGTCATCGGCACCAACATTGTCTGTGAAGAGGCAGCAGAACCAGCAGCTGACGAGGCAGTGGGAGCAGAAATCCTTCCTGACCCAGTCTCTCCCGATCCTTCCTCTACTGTGACAGAAGGAGAATCACTCTACTCTCCCATGTCTGATGCAGCAGATACAGCAGCCTCATCGGCAGAAGCAGAGGAGGGAGATGCAGCACCACCAGCAGCAGCAGTTGTACCAGCAGCACCGCGCCAGCCGCCCGCTAACGCTCCAGCACCAGGTCGCAGGTACCCTCTCAGGGTGCGTTACAAGCCTGGTGAACGCGGCCATTTCTGGATGCTGCAGAAACCAGAACAGATGAACGTCGCAGTTGCAGCAGATTCAGATGAGCCAACGTCATACAAGGAGGCCATGGCTGCACCAGATGCAGCAGATTGGGCGCAAGCCGTGCAGCAGGAGATACAGTCGCAGCTGGACAATGGCACGTGGGAGCTGACTGAGCGTCCACCTGGACGCAAGGTGATCAAGTGCAAGTGGGTGTTCAAGAAGAAGCGGGGAGCAGATGGCAATCTGGAAAAGTACAAGGCAAGGCTGGTCGCCAAGGGCTACTCACAGCAGGAGGGCATCGACTACACAGAAACCTTTGCTCCTGTTGCAAAGTTTGCCTCTGTGCGCACGCTCCTCTCTTATGCAGCAGCTGAGGACTTCGAGGTTCACCACATGGATGTCAAGACCGCATTCTTGAATGGTGACTTGGAGGAGGAGATCTACATGGAGCAGCCGGAGGGGTTCGTCATGGATGGCCAGGAGCACCTGGTTTGCAAGCTGCAGAAGTCGTTGTACGGCCTCAAGCAAGCGTCGCGTGCTTGGAACCAGAAGTTGGATGCGGCACTGCAGTGCATGGGGTTTGAGCGCAGCGAGTGTGACTACAGCGTATATCGCTGGCAGCATGAGCATGAGATCCTCATCATCATCGTCTATGTGGATGACATGCTCCTCCTTTCCAACAGCATGTCTGCACTGCAGGAGTTCAAGGAGGCCATGCAGGAGCGCTTCCAGATGTCTGATCTCGGGGAGGTGTCATACTTCCTCGGTATCCAGATCACGCGTGACCGAAAATCACGCTCTCTCTCGCTGCACCAGAGTCGCTACATCAAGGACGTCCTACAGCGGTTCGGCATGGCAGAGGCCAAACCCATCGGCACGCCGCTAGAGACGCGGCAGTACCTCGTGAGCTTCAGTGGAGAAGCAGATACAACTGAGCGGCAGAAGTACCAGAGCGCCGTCGGCAGTCTCATGTACTTGATGGTGGCAACCAGGCCGGACCGCGCACAGGCTGTGAGCGCTGTGAGCCAGCACATGGCTAACCCCGGCCCTGAGCACCAGAAGGCAGTGCAGCGGATCTTCCGCTACCTTGCTAGAACCGCGAACATCGCCATCACCTACAACGGCAACGACAACAGCATCATCGGTTACACAGACGCAGATTGGGCTTCAAACCCTGAGACTCGCAAGTCCATCTCTGGACATGTGTTTCTCATGAATGGAGGTGCCATCAGCTGGTGCAGCAAGCGGCAGGTGGTCGTGGCCTCCTCCAGCACAGAAGCTGAGTACGTCTCTCTCAGCTTTGGAGCCAAGGAAGCAGTTTGGCTCCAGCGTCTCATGGCAGAGATGAGTGGGAGTGCAGCAGTTCCTGTTCCCATGCGCGTCGACAACCAGAGCGCTATTGCACTCGCCAAGAATCCCGAGCACCATGCTCGCACCAAGCACATTGACATCGCCTATCACTTCATCAGGCACATGGTGCAGGAGGGTGCTATCAAGCTGGAGTTTACTCCAACCAGCAAGCAGGTCGCTGATTTCTGCACCAAGCCAGTGACCCGTGAGAAGCAGCAGTTCTGCATGAAGGCATGTGGACTCAGCCCCCTCTGACTGCGGCAAAGTGGGAGATTGGTGGGAAAGGAGCCATCCGGCTCAGTTTCGGGTCCACAAGAGCAAGTTCCAGGAAGCTACCAGATGCCTACTCCGATCGTCGATCCGATTTCACCATTGGAAAGATCAGGTGGCAAATTGTCTACGGTCCAAGTTTCAGCCCGATCCAACGGTCGGATTTGGAGATATCAATTTTCGAAGTTTCGGGGGTCATGGACCGTCGATGTGTGGGTGGGCATGGGTGATGGCTCCATGCCTTAGCCTGAGAAAAGAAAAAGGCAAGAGGTCCAGGGTCAGGACCTGATAGGAGAAATATCCAAAAAGGTCCTTGGTCTTAGGTTTGCCTTGTCAGAGTGTACTGACTAGGATTAAGGTACCTTTCCTTACTTTTTAGGTGAGGTGAGATCCTTGTGTGCTAGCCATGGACACATGGCGATTCTCCGTGGGATTGTGGGTTATGTGACCACTAGGAGTGTGCCATGAGAGCATTCTCTAGCTCTCTAGGTCGTGTGTGAGTGGTCAGCCTGATTGCTAGGCTGATTTCCTCCCTTGTGTGAGATTATGGATTCTAGTGTGTGAGCCTTAGCCTCCATGGCTAAGTGGTGTGGCTTGTGAGAGGGCTGACTTGCCCAAGCTCTAGCTCTATATGTACTCCATCATTTTGAGTGATTGAACAACCATTCTTCAGCACAAGTGATGCCCTTTCAGTCCCACATGCTCGCTGCTCCAAGGCTCCCTCTCTCCTCCAGATCCAACAAAGACCTGATGGGAGAAATATCCAAAAAGGTCCTTGGTCTTAGGATTGCCTTGTCAGAGTGTACTGACTAGGATTAAGGTACCTTTCCTTACTTTTTAGGTGAGGTGAGATCCTTGTGTGCTAGCCATGGACACATGGCGATTCTCCATGGGATTGTGGGTTATGTGACCACTAGGAGTGTCCCATGAGAGCATTTTCTAGCTCTCTAGGTCGTGTGTGAGTGGTTAATCTGATTTCTAGGCTGATTTCCTCCCTTGTGTGAGATTATGGACTCTAGTGTGTGAGCCTTAGCCTCCATGGCTAAGTGGTGTGGCTTGTGAGAGGGCTGACTTGCCCAAGCTCTAGCTCTATATGTACTCCATCATTTTCACTGATTCAACAACCATTCTTCAGCACAAGTGATGCCCTTCCAATCACACATGCTCGTTGCTCCAAGGCTCCCTCTCTCCTCCAGATCCAACAATCAATAGGGGATTTTCAGAGATATGCCCTTTTGAAAACACGATATGCTACTGCCCCTACTTTAGCTCACACCAGCCATGTCGCGAACTGCATTTCTCTGAAATATACCAATGGAATGCATGTGCTACGTTTTAAATTTGACAAAGAAACAAGAGAGTGATGGTCGTCACAAGACGGCAGTCGTATTCAGAGAGAAGAGTGTAGCCCTGGCCGGCATTGTTTTGAGTATAACTCTCAATCCTAAAGTTGGATCTTCACGATCATGGGCTCGTTTGAAAGCTTGTCTTTTCAACTTGAGCATCATGTGGTCGATTTTGACATTTAATTAAGGTTTGACCCTAACCTGTCACTCTCAAAGTGATGGCTTGTGCTGGCTGAAAGTTGTAGAACTTGGCTCTGATACCAGGTGTTAGAACTAGAGGAGTGAGGGAGCCTTGGAGCAGCAAACATGTGGGACTGGAAAGGTATCACTTGTGCTCAAGAATGGTTATTGAATCACTCAAAATGATGGAGTACATATAGAGCTAGAGCCTGGGAAACTCAGGCCTCTCACAAGCCACACCATTTAGCCATGGAGGCTAAGGCTCACACACTAGAGTCCATAGTCTCACAAGGGAGGAAATCAGCCTAGCAATCAGGCTGACCACTCGTACACGACCTAGAGAGCTAGAAAATGCTGTCATGGCACACTACTAGTTGTCACATAATCCACAATCCCATGGAGACTCGCCATGTGTCCATGGCTAGCACACAAGGATCTCACCTCACCCAAAAAGTAACGAGAGGTACCTTTTTCCTAGTCAGCACACTGTGACAAGGCAACCCAAGAATGTAGGACCTGTTTGGATCTTTCTCCTATCAGGTCCTGACTGAGGACCTCTTGCATTTTTCTTTTCTTAGGCTAAGGCATGGAGCCATCGCCTATGGTCACCCTGATATCGATGGTCGATGACCTTAGAAACTCTGAATATTCATATCTCCCAATCCAACTGTTGGATCTGCCCGAAACTTAGACCATAGACATTTTGCCACCTCATCTTTCCAATCGTGAAGTAGGGTTGATGATCGGAGCACGCATTTTGTAATTTCTAGGAACTAGTTTATTCCTGTGGACCGGAAACTGAGCCAGATGGCTCCTTTCCCAACACTTGTACGGAAGCAAACGGCGTGAGATAAAGATCATTCGCTACATGTCTGGTGTTGGTTGCCTCGTGTATGCCATGGTAGGAACACGCCCAGATGTTTGCTATGGTGTGGGACAAGTGAGCAGATTTGTAACCAATCGAGGGCCACAACACTGGCAAACAGTCAAATGCATCATGTGTTATCTACAGAAGACACGACACATGGGACTCCAGTTTTGAGGCCAAGAAGGATCTGACCCATTGTGGCTGGTATGCTTCATAGACGCCAACTTGGTGGGAAGAATCCATGCCAAAAAGTGCACCTTGGGTTTTGTGTGCCTTTTGAACGGTGGTGTAGTGTGTCTGCTATTGAAACATAATACATTGCTCTGTTAGAGCATGCAAGGAGACATAGTTGCTACGCAGTTCGCTTGTCGAGGTCAAATGCCACAAACGAAAGCAATCGAGGTCTGCATCGACAACAAGAATGGCAAGGGATGACGTCGTCTCCCGCCAGACCAAGCACATTGACATCAAATACTAGTACTCATGCAACCTGGTCGCAAAGGAGATCATGGACCTAGAATACGTGGAGACCAAATTGATGCTCGCAGATTGTATGACAAAAAGTGCTTGATAGCGAATTACACTCTATAGGTATTCGAGGCATCGGTATGGTGAACACACTCGACAAAGACTAAGGCCAAAGCATCTGAAGAGAGGAGAGATCTTACAACTAATATAAATATGTGCAAGGTAGAGTTCGTTGGCTTGATATGCACATGTCCATCGCTGACATTGGGACTCGCACAAGATAGAGTGTAATTCTGGTCCACATAGACAAGGCATGCACTGCTCCTTTGGAGGAAGTCTCCTTGATCTAAACTAGATAATAGAGCTAGCAAACACTTCCTAGGACAACTCCCTGTGGCTTAGACGTTCTAGAGTTAGTGTCTAGAGGGAGAGCTCAGTGCGTCAAATCTCAGCCCAGTGACTAATCTTCTTTGTGACCCAAACTCAGATGAGAAGGTTCTAACAGACATATTAGAACATTTCAAGGTTCTTCTTAATGGTTGGCGCCACTTGGCGGTCACAGGATGCGCCATGTAGGCCGGGAGGATGATGCAATCCAGATTATCCCCAAAGTGGCTCGTCCAAGGAGCCACTACGCGCTTAGGCTAGAGACTGGCTCTAGGACTATAAGAATGACAGGGAACTAACAGGTTCTTGTAGTCCTAGAGCCAGGCTCAAGCCTAGGCACGCATTGGCATCTTCGATGAGCCACTTTGCGCACAATCTGGATTGCATCATCTCCCCTCCCTACATGGCGCTCCTGGAGACCGCCAAGTGGCGCCAGCTACCAAGAAGTATTGACCTGATATGCTCCTTGTCCATGGCTGATGTTTGACGAGCAACAGATGGACTAGGCATACACTGCTCCCTTAGAGTAAGTCCCCTAAGTCTGGTCTAGATAAACAAGGCATGCACTGCTCCTTTGGAGCAAGTCGCCTTGGTCTAATCTGAATAGTATAGCCAGCAAACACTACCTAGGACAACTCCTTCTGGCTCAGACGTTCCAGAGTTAGTCTCTGGAGCGAGAGGTTACTGGGTCAAATCCCTGTCCAATGACTAGTTTTCTTTGTGACCAAAAGGGGGATAAGAAGGTTCTAAGAGACATCTTAGAACATTCCAAGGTCCTTCCGCGTGGCTGGCAGCACTTGGCGGTCACAAGGAGCGCCATGTAGGCAAGGGGGATGACGCAATCGAGATTGCCCCCAAAGTGTTTCATCCAAGGAGCTAGTACATGCCCAGACTAGAGGCTGGCTCGAGGACTATAACAACCTGTTACTTGCCTGTCATTGAGTACAGATCTTACCTTTGACACTCCTCACAAAGGCACACACTAAATAAGCATTGGTTAGTCTAAGCCCCAGGAGTTCTCTCCTCGTGCAAAAGTGACCAGGTGCTAAGGACACAGTTCAAGAAAGTGATTTCCATGAACTGCTGAGTTTGGAATCTTGGCTTTGAGGGTGATATCATCTCTTGCTTCCAATACCAAGAGCGGTCGGCAGGAAACATTGTGTTGGAACCCGTTTTCTAGAGTGTCGCTCAAGCAGATTGACAAGAAGGACCTTAGAATGTTCTAAGATTTCACTTAGAAATTTCATGTCCCCTTTTTTATCACAAAGAAAATTTGTCATTGGGCTAGGATTTGACCTAGTGACCTCTCGCTCTAGAGACTAACTATGGAACGTCTATGTCATAAAGAGTTGTCCTAGATAGTGTTTTCTGGCTATATTATCCGGATTAGACCTGTTGACCTGATATGCCCCTTGTCCATGGCTGATATTTAGACAGGTACAGGACGGACTAGGCATGCACTGCTCCCTTGGAATAAGTCGCCTAAGTCTGGTCCTCATAGACAAGACATGCACTGCACCATTGGAGCAAGTCCCCTTGGTCTATCCTGGATAGTATAGCCAGCAAATACTACCTAGGACAACTCCTTGTGGCTTAGACATTCCACAATTAGTCTCCAGAGCGAGAGGTCACTGGGTCAAATCCCTGCCCGGTTCTAAGAGACAGGAAGGTTCTAAGAGACATCTTAGAATATTCCAAGGTCCTTCTTTAGTGTCTGTCTCTGGTGGACAACTTTGTGACCAAAAGGGAGACAGGAAGGTTCTAAGGAAATCTTAGAATATTCCAAGGTCCATCCTGGTGGTTGGCGCCACTTAGCAATCACATGGAGTGCCATGTAGGCAAGGGCAATGACATCGAGATTGCCCCCAAAGTGGCTCATCCAAGGAGCCACTACGCGCCTAGGCTAGAGGCACTCTCTAGGACTACAAGAACATATCAATTACCTGTCATTGAGAACAGTTCTTTCCTTTGAGACTCCTCACAAAGTTATCCACCAGAGATAGACACTAAAGAAGCATTGGTTGGTCTAAGCCCCAGGAGTTTGCTCCTTGCGCGAGAGTGACCAGGTGTTAAGGACAGAGTGTAAGGAAGTGATTCCTATGAACTGCTCAGTATGGAACCTTGGCTCTGAGAGTGATATCATGTCTTGGTTGTAATACCAAGAGCGGTCGCCGGGAACCATTGTTTCGGAACCCGTTTTCAAGATGGTCACCTCAGGCAGGTTGACAAAGGGTTATGGGCCCACACTGACTAGTTGTAAGGCACACATCTGCGCTTTCTCTCGCCCTCTCTATCTTGCAACACGCATTAGCTATATCAGCTCCATCTTCTCCATCTGCTCCATTTGCTCCAACGCCGGATGTTGGCACTTAGCGAACAATGGCCAAGGATAAGCTCTCCCCTTGGAGGTTTGATCCTTGAGCCCTAACCAGGATAATCTCTGTCCTTGAAGGCACGACCGTGGATTCGCTAGTGTACGTTCTTCTCTCTTTACAGGTGATCAACAGCTAAGGGATAACCGAAGGATCTGCACCTTCTAAACCGATAGCAGACAACAGCCCACATCAGCCTACATCAGCCTACATCGGCCTCAGCGAAGTAGAGAAGCAGAAAAGCAGTATGACGACACTCGCGACCTTCACTCTCCAGCAGGTCAATGGTAGGATGTCAAAGTTCGCACTATGTGGTTTTCCCTTGTGGAGATGGCAATTTGAGATTGTCATGAGGGTGCGTGGCTATTTGAAGATGTTCCCTGGAGAAGAGGTTGAACCTCCAAAAACAGATCCTGGATATGAAGCGTAGAGTCTCAAAAATGACATGGCGCTTGCAATTCTTGTGACATCAGTGCATGAGTCACAGCATGTCTACCTCCAAGGTATCACACATGCATCAAAGGCTTATGAGAAGCTTGCACGTGTACACCAATCAACGGCTCTTGCAAATTGCCTTTTTAAACTTCAAAAGTTGACTTCGATGAGGGTGAGTGAGGGAGAGTCAATTCTGACTTCCTGTTGCAGTTTCAAGGACTACAATAGCAAATGATCCTAATGAACTTGAAAATCGACACCAACATGCAGGCCATGATCCTTTTTATGGCGGTATCTAAAAGCAGGGGTCCTCTGATCATCGTCTTTGGCGGTTGGAAGAAGGAGGATTTGACGTATGAGACAGTGTCCAAGAATGTGCACAACGAGGCCATGCGTCATAGTGGTAGTAAGACTAACATTTCAGCCTATACTGCACAGTACGGTGGTCACGGCAACAATTCCCCCTTCTGGTCATAGCAGCAGCGGAAGCGGTGGCGGTGGAGGAAAAGGCAATGGTGCCACTGGCAAGAGTTTGAAGCGTCCTGGGAAATGCCATAACTGTGGTAAGCCTGGGCATTGGGTACGGGAGTGTAAGGCTCTGAAGAAGGAAGACGAAGATCATGGTGGTAGATATGAGGGCAAAGGAAAGGGTAAGGAGTTGACGAACATGATGGCTGAGAGCGTGTCGGCAACCAAGGGAGCAGCACTTTTCAAGCGTGGAGCCTACGGGCTGGACTCTGGCACGAACCCCCACTCTTCAAGGGAGAAGGATGGCTTCATTTCCATTGGGGACACTGAACGTTGCTTCATATGTGCCAATGGCAGCCTTGTCCATGCATAAGGCGAGGGAGACAAGTTGATCAGCATCAGCGTGAACGCTGCTAAAAAAGACTTGAAGTTGGAGAACGTTGTCTACATGCCGTCTTTTGCAGCAAACCTCCTGTCCGTGTCCAAAACCATGAACCACGACATGACGGTCATCTTCACGGAGGAGGAAGCCGTGATCGTCAAGAACAAGGACATCAAGATCTCCCTTCCAAGGAGAGTCTTGTCACACAGGTCCAAAGAGTTTATGGGCAGTACGTGCTGCAGACGAAACTCCTTGAAACTACAAATGAGGGATATGCGGCGGTTGAAGAGCCTTAGTCTCCAAAGACTGATGTTGCACCACAAGTCATCACCATGGCGGCCAACTCCAGCGATACAGATGTAGAGGTGTGGCACAGGCGGTTTGGCCATCTGACCGAGAGCACACTGGAAGCTATGCAGCAGCACAAAGTGGTTCATGGGATGGAGAGATGCAATGCCAAGGATGAGAGAAAGTGCAAAGAGGTGTGTGACCCATGCCTCCAAGGGAAGGCAAAAAGAAAGTCCTTTGAGCGTAATGGACATCGTGCGGTAGCAATCTTGGACCTGATTCACTCGGATATGTACGGACCATTTCGCACCCCTTCGAACGGCAGTAGCAAGTATTTCTTGACCTTCATCAATGACCACAGTCGCAAGATGTGCTTCTACTTCCTCAAGACGTAGGGAGAAGTCAAGAAGAGGTTACAAGAGTTTGTCGCGATGGTAGAGTGGTACATAAGCAAAAAGGTCAAGGCACTACGCACGGACAACGGTGGTGAGTATGACGCGTGCAAGGGCTGGTTGAGCCAACATGTAATCAACCACCAGACCACCACGCCTTATACCCGCCAAAGCAATGGCGTTGCCGAGCGGATGAACCAGACTATCCTTGGCATGACACGAAGCATGCTTTTTGACCCCAAACTCCCACCTCGCTTCTGGACAAAAGCTGCAAGAATTGTTTGCTATCTTGTGAATATCACTCCGGCAGCCGCGCTTGGAAGGCGTGGTAAGAAGCAGCAAGAGAAAGAGCTGAGGACGCCACAGGAGGCTTGGTCAGGGAAGAAGCCAGATGCCTCGCACTTGAGGGCCTTTGGCTATACTGCCTGGGTAAAGGTCCAAGCAGGAACAGGAAGTGGCAAGCTGGATGCACGCGTTCGGAAGTATGAAATGGTCGGATACGACAGTGTACAAGAGGTGTACAGGATGTAAGTCCAAGCGGCAAGAAAGCTCATCAGGAGCCAAGATGTCGAGCTTGATGAAAGGACACTCGGCAAGGGAGAGTCGCTTGATCCTATCCATGCTCCCAAATCAGGAGAGTGGGTTGTATTGCTCGAGTGAGGTGATCAGGGCCCTGAGAACTGACAGATGGTGCCAAGGAACAATGGAAGTCGAGGGATAGAGGCTATGCACACTGACACAATGCCAGACTCTGACACTGTGTCTCAGTCGTCCGCGGCCTCTGAGTCTAACTCTTAGGCTGGTGGCCCTTCCTCAAACAGCGCATCATTGGCAGCGCAGGAGCATGAGAAGCAACTAAGGCTTGAAGTACCACAAGCAACACTCTAGTGTAGTACGCGCCAGAAGAAGCCTCTGCCCAAGTACAATGCTGAGAGTGCGGAATGGACCAGACTGAGCTGGTCATGCTTGGCTCAAGAAGAGCCTGTGATTGTACCGGAAGCTATGAACATGCCAGATGCAACCAAGTGGAAGGAGACAATGGATAGCAAACTCGCATCCATTGAAGAGAATGGAACATGGGTTATAGTGGAGAGTGTTGAAGATTTACCCCTCTGCATGCCCAAATGCGGCGCCGGGAGGCGCCGACGAGCCGCGAGAGAGAGGAAAATCCTCATCGACGCATCTGGCGACTTGAGGATTGCTCGGATCCTTAAATGGAGGATTGTCCCTATAATTTGACGAGTTGCTGAATCCGGTGGAAGTTCTTTCACCGGAATCGGACAAGTAACGAGGGAGATAAGGGCTTCCAAAGTTGGGATGTGCGTGGCGGTTCTGGGAGCCGGCCGCGGTTCGACTTCCGGTGAATAATTGACCGGAGCGAGTAACAAAATGCCATCTGGGAATGTTGCTCCGGAAGGACTGCCAAGGCGTCCGGTGGATGATTCGCCGGATTTCAGGAGTGCAGTTTGTTACTGAGGGACTTAGCCAAAATCCTGGCACGGAGTCCAAAACTCATAGTATAGTTTGTTACTCGGGGACTTAGTCAACATTCCGACTGGGAGTCCGCGAACAGGTTTCGACCCACATCAATCCCCATCACCAAATTCGATGATTAACTCATTGAAACAGACCCCAAAGGCGCGAGGGACGCCGCCACTATGCATAGGGACATCTACGCCTCCGGACTGGCATTTTGATGGGTCCTTGATGTGTGAAGGCGCCTCGGCAGGCAACGTGGTGCACGCCGTCGAGTAAGCGGCTGGTTTGGGGTGCTGCGCTTCGACTGACGTAGCGGGAGCTACGGTTATCCGAATCGCGCACGGTTTGGTGCGTTGGAGAGCTCAAGACTAGCCCTACAAATGTTCAAATCATGTCTATGTTAAAAAACCAAATGCAAAATCGTGTTATTCCCTTCGCAAACGTGACTGTCTCGCAAATACCTTTGACTCCCAGAAACATAGCATGAGGCGACCAGAAAGCTCACGCTTAGACTCAGAACCACGCGCAAAACACAGCCGTGAGCACAGTAGACCTGTCGGGTCACATTGGAACTGCCTCCACCCGAGGGCCGTTTTTCTGACAAAGGGTTATGGGCCTACAGCCCTAACCGGTCTGCACATCGCTCACGGCTTTCGCGGCGGACGGGACTGTTGTCAGGGACGACATCGCCGTCAAGCTCTGAGGTCCCGCAGTTGAAGAATGCGCAAATGGCGCAAAAGGAGACGCAGCCCATCCAGAAGTATACAGGTGGTGCTGGCTACGAACAATGGAGGTGGCACTTTGAGCTGTACCTCGCGTATTAGGGACTGCTGGAGGTCACGAAGGGAGCGGAAGTCCTCGATGAAGCGACGGCGACGGAAGTGCAAAAGGACGCCTTCGCAAAGAAGAACACGGAGGCGCTCATGCTGCTGGTGTCTGGGACGGCTGAGTCGCAATGGGGCTACTTCCACGGCTGCAAGCTGGCAGCCGAAGCTTGGCAAAAACTCTGTGCCATCCATCAATCCAAGTCGCTGGCGAATAAAATCTTTGCAATGAAGCGACTCTTGACAGTGAGAATCGAGGAGGGAGATGATGTCATCACCGCCATGCAGTAGATTGAGTCGCTTGCCTCACAATGCAATGACGTGGGGTGGAAGATCGATACACACCTGCAGGCGATCCATGGCCCTCCTCATGGCCCTTCATGACAGTTGGAGCCCTCTTATTACAGTCTTAGGAGGATGGGCAGAGGACAAGCTCACCTATGGCGCGGTCGCAGAGTACATCCGCAACGAGGTGCAGCGACGGAGCTGCGGGGAGTCCTCCTCGTCCTCATCGGCCCTCATCACCAAAACGCGTGGTGGCAGAAGCGGGACCAAGGGAGGTGGCGGACATGGCGGCGGCAAGAAGGACGCCAAGAAGGGTGCGTGTCGTAACTGCGGCAAGGAGGGCCATTGGGCCCGTGAGTGCAGCGAGGAGGCAAAGGCCGGCGGCAAGGATGCCAAAAGGCAAGAAGGCGCTCCTCAACCGCACTCAAAACCACTACCTCAAGAAGGCCAACTGGCGATGCCTTGACTCCGGAGCGGAGGAGCATACCCAGTTCGAGAAGGTCGGGTTCATCAAGTACACCAAGTCCAGCAAATGCATGGTGGTCGCAAACGACAAGGTCGAGCCGGCGGCTGGCCAAGGAGACGTGGATGTAGAGGTGGTGGTTGGTGGAAAGCGGGTCCATCCCGTCATCAAGGACGTGCAACACGTACCAGGCTTGGCTGACATTCTAAGTGTTAGCTGCCTGACTGACAAGGGGTACGAGGTGCTCTTCAGGAGAAGAGGGGCAGTCATACAGAAGGACGGTGGCGGTGAGCCCATGCTGGAGGCTAAGCGCGAGGGAGGCCTCTACATCGTGGAGACCAAGGTGATCCCCGCGACGACAGATTCAGCACACTTGCAAGAACGCACCGTCAACCTGGCTAAAGGAGTGGGAGCTGATCTAGAGCTCTAGCACCGACGACTGGGTCATTCCTCACTGGCAGTCGTGAACGAGATGGCGAAGCGCGAGCTGGTACGCGGCCTCGTCATCGACGGTGCGGAAGAGGCGACAAATGCAGTAGTGCACAAAAAGTGTGAGCCTTGCATCTTGGGCAAGGCGCGGCGCAAACCGTTCAATGAGAACGTGAATCGTGCCTTGGTCCTGCTGGAGGTCGTGCACAGCGACGTGTGCGGACCATTCAAGACGGCGTCAAAGAGCAGCGCGCGTTACTTTGTCACCTTCATTGATGACTACAGCAGAAAACTCTTTGTCTACTTCATGAAGCAGAAAGGCGAGGTCCTAGACCGGCAGGAGTATGTCGCCGCGGTGGAGAGGCAGACTGACCGGAAGGTCAGAGCGCTACGTAGCGACAACGCCGTAGAATACGTGGGCTGTAGCGGGTGGATGAAGCAGCAGGAATAAAATGGCAACAAACTACGCCGTATTTGCCTTAGTCAAATGGCGTGGGGGAAAGGGTGAACCAAACGCTGCTGAACATGGTACGGACCATGTTGGTGGATGCGGAATTGCCGCGAAGCTTCTGGGCGGAAGCTGTGCGTACAGCGAGCTACACCATCAACCTCACTCCTACAGCGGTCCTGAAGGGGAGGAGCGGTTTGAAGACGCCGTAGGAGGTTTGGAGCAGGCGCAAGCAAAGTGTGGCATACCTGAAAGTGTTCGGGTGCAAGGCGCACGCGGTGGTGCAGGCTGCGTAGAGGCGTGACAGCAAGCTGGAGCCGCGGGCAAATTCGTATCTCTTCCTTGGCTATGAGAGCGCGCATAAGGCGTACCGGCTCTACGACATGCACAAGGAGGAGGTAATCTGCAGCCGAGACGGCGAGTTCAATGAGCAGCAAAGTTACATCAGCAGCAACGGCTCGGGCGTGGTGGACTCCCCAAAGACGAGGGAGTGGTTCCAGCTCCTTGACTACGAGAAGGAGCCGGCGGATGCCGAAGTTGAGGATGCGGCATCAGAGCACGAAGGTGTTGGGAAAGGAGCCATCTAGCTTTGTTTCAGGTCCACAGGAGCAAGTTCCAGGAAAGTACCAGATGCCTGCTCCGATTGCCAATCCGACTTCTTCATTGGAAAGATCAGGTGGCAAAATGTCTACGGTCCAAGTTTGAGGCCGATCCAACGGTCGGATTGGGAGATATGAATTTTCGAAGTTTCGGGGGTCATGGACCGTCGATGTCTGGNTGGGCATGGGTGATGGCTCCATGCCTTAGCCTGAGAAAAGAAAAAGGCAAGAGGTCCAGGGTCAAGACCTGATGGGAGAAATATCCAAAAAGGTCCTTGGTCTTAGGATTACCTTGTCAGAGTGTGCTGACTAGGATAATGGTACCTCTCCTTACATTTTAGGTGAGGTGAGATCCTTGTGTGCTAGCCATGGACACATGGCGATTCTCCATGGGTTTGTGGGTTATGTGACCACTAGGAGTGTGCCATGAGAGCATTCTCTAGCTCTCTAGGTCGTGTGTGAGTGGTCAGCCTGATTGCTAGGCTGATTTCCTCCCTTGTGTGAGATTATGGACTCTAGTGTGTGAGTCTTAGCCTCCATGGCTAAGTGGTGTGGCTTGTGAGAGGGCTGATTTGCCCAAGCTCTAGCTCTATATGTACTCCATCATTTTGAGTGATTGAACAACCATTCTTCAGCACAAGTGATGCCCTTCCAATCACACATGCTCGTTGCTCCAAGGCTCCCTCTCTCCTCAAGTTCCAACAGAAGGTACACCAGTGGTGGCTGCCGACACGGAGGACTCTGATGACGATCAAGCTGATGAGGACATCCACCGAAAGGATCCGGCAGATGAGGCACCTAGGGTGCCGAGGCGCGCACTTCCGGCAGAGTGTGCATCGGGCATCGGTGGAAAGTCCACCGGACGTGCCGGTTGTTCAGGTGTTGTTTCGCCAGAAGAAGACAGATCCTCGGGGAGCCGTCTCGTCGATGATTCACCGGAGCGTGCTGAGTCAGAGGGATCGCAAGAGAGTGACGATGTGCCACCAAAATTACCGCGCCGCAGCGAGAGGCAGCGAAAAGCGGGGAAGCGCTTCGACGCAAGCACCGGTTGATGGATTGCCATGACGCGATGCATGCTTGCTGTATCAACAGAGCTGACTACCGTGCAAGAGGCGCTTGCACGGCCTGAAGCGGATCAATGGGACGCAGCCATTAAATCGGAGCTGGCGTCTATCACGGAAAATGATACGTGGGAGCTGGTTGACAGGCTGAAAGATGCCAAGGTCATTGGCTCAAAGTGGGTCTTTAGGACCAAGTTCACGAAGGAGGGTGTGGTTGACAAACACAAGGCGCGGCTGGTGGCGGAGGGTTACGCACAGCGTAAGGAGGAGCACTACGATGAGACGTTTACCTCGTCACCAAGTTCACAAGCATCCGGGCGATCCTTGCGATGGCAGCTGCGAAGGACATGGAGCTCCACAAAATGGACGTAAAGACGGCCTTCCTCAACGGCATCATAGACAAAGAGATCTACATGGAGGTGCCAGAGGGGGTGGAGGCGCCGGAGGGCAAGGTGTGCAAGCTACGGAAGTCCTTGTATGGGCTAAAACAATCACCCAGATGCTGGTACCAACAGATGGACAGCTTCATGGCACAACTCGGCTTCAAGCACTGTGAGGCGGATCACAGCGTGTACGTGCGGCGTAACAAACAGCTCCATCTGATCGTTGCACTCTATGTGGACGACCTGATTGTGTGCTCGACGGATTTGCCAAGCCTACAGCAGCTCAAAGAGCAGCTTATCAGTAGATTCTAGATGTCGGACATGGGGGAGCTCGAGTATTACCTCGAGGTGAGCATTATGCGGAACCGGAGGGCGCGCACGCTTGAGCTGGGACAGGCCAAATACGTGGCCGAGGTGCTGAAGCGGTACGGCATGGAGGACTGCAAACCAGTTGGCAGTCCAGTCTCCACGACCTGTGAACTAAGTGCGACAATGGCGCCGCAAACAAAAGAAGATCAGGAGGATATGGCAGGGGTGCCATATCAATCAGCGGTGGGCAGCCTCATATACGCCATGGTGGCGACTCGACCAGACTTGGCCTACGCGGTGGGCCAAGTGAGCAGGTACGTGGCCGATCCAGGGCCACTACACTGGCAGGCTGTCAAGCGCATCCTCTCTTACCTGCAGGCGACGCGGCATGCGCGCTTGAGGTTCGACGGCAAGGGGCGGGCGGACCCCTTACGTCTGGTCTGCTATACGAACGCAGACTACGCTGGCGATGTGGACAAACGGAAGTCTACATCCGGCTACGTGTTCTTCCTTGCTGGTGCAACAAACTCGTGGTGCAGTAGAATGCAAGACTGCGTTGCCACCTCCACAGTAAAAGCAGAGTACATCTCGCTGGCGGAGGCGGTCAAGGAGGCGGTGTGGCTCTGCATGTTGCTGGTGGAGCTGGGCGTACCGCAGTAGGAGCAAACGGTGGTGGAAGAGGACAACATCGGCACAATCTCGCTGACCAACAACCTGACGCAGCATAGGAGGACGAAGCATATTGACGTGCGTTACCATTACGTACGGGACATGGTTGAAAAGGGGCAGGTGGTACTGTAGCATTGCAGCACGCACAACATGCTTGCGGATTGCTTGACAAAAGCGGAACGCGTTGACCGGCATGCATTGAGCTTGGTCGGGCTTGGGATGACCAGCTATGATGCGCTGGAGGACACAACGGAGGATGAGTGAGAGAAAGCAGGAGCAGCGGACATGGCAGGTGCAAGGGGGAGAATGTTGAAGATTTGTCCCTCTGCATGCCCAAGTGCGGCGCCGAGAGGCGCGGACGAGCCGCCAAAGAGAGGAAAATCCTCGTCGATGGATCTGGCGACTTGATGATTACTCAGATCCTAAAATGGAGGATAACCTCTGAAAGTTGACAAGTTGCTGAATCTGGTGGAAGTTGTTTCACCGGAATCGGACAAGTAACGAAGGAGATATGGGCTTCCAAAGTTGGGGTGTGCGCGACGGTTCTGGGAGCCGGCCGCGGTTCGACTTTCGGTGAATAATTGACCGGAGCGAGTAACAAAATGCCATCTGGGGATTTTGCTCCGGAAGGACTGCCGAGGCGTCCGGTGGATGATCCGCCGGATTTCAGGAGTGCAGTTTGTTACTGAGGGACTTAGCCGAAATCCTGGCTCGGAGTCTGAAACTCAGTATTACAGTTTGTTACTAGGGGACTTGGTCAGAATTCCGACTGGGAATCCGCGAACAGATTTNTCTGGGAGCCGGCCGCGGTTCGACTTCCGGTGAATAATTGACCGGAGCGAGTAACAAAATGCCATCTGGGGATTTTGCTCCGGAAGGACTGCCGAGGCGTCCGGTGGATGATCCGCCGGATTTCAGGAGTGCAGTTTGTTACTGAGGGACTTAGCCGAAATCCTGGCTCGGAGTCTGAAACTCAGTATTACAGTTTGTTACTAGGGGACTTGGTCAGAATTCCGACTGGGAATCCGCGAACAGATTTCGACCCACATCAATCCCCATCACCATACTCGATGATTAACGCATCGAAACAGACTCCAAAGGCGCGACGGATGCCGCCACTATGCATAGGGACATCTACGCCTCCGGAATGGCGTTTTGATGGGTCCTTGATGTGTGAAGGCGCCTCGGCAGGCGACGTGGTGCACGCCGGGGAGTGAGCGGCTGGTTTGTGGTGCTGCGCTTCGACTGACGTAGAGGGAGCTACGGTTATCCGAATTGCGCACGGTTTGGTGCGTTGGAGAGCTCAAGACTAGCCCTACAAATTTTCAGATCATGTCCATGTTCAAAAACCAAATGCAAAATCGCGTTATTTCTTTCGCAAACGTGACTGTCTCGCAAATACCTTCGACTCCCAGAAACATAGCGTGAGGCGACCAGAAACCTCACGTTTAGACTCAGAACCACCCGCAAAACATAGTCGTGAGCACAGTAAACATAGTCGGGTCACGTTGGAACTGCCTCCACATGGGGGCCGTTTTTCTGACAGAGAGGCCCCAAACACACACGTGGTGGGGTCAAAGTGGATTTTCCGGAAAAAGTTCAAGCAGGATGGTACTATCGACAAGTACAAGGCAAGAGTTGTGGCGAAGGGGTTTTCCCAGCGTGCAGGCTCAGAATACGAGAAGACCTTCGCGCCTGTCGTCACCTTTGTCTCCATCAAATCCATGTTGGGCATCGCTACTGCAAAAGATTTGGAGGTCCACTAGATGGATGTCAAGATAGCTTTCCTTCATCCGAGGCTAGACAAAGAAGTGCTAATGGAAGTGCTAATGGAAGTGCTTAAGGGAGTGAAAGCTCCAGAGGGCAAGGTTTGCCAACTGGTCAAAGCACTCTACGGGCTGAAACAGGCCCAAAGGATGTGGTACAAGGAGATGGAAGGCTTCTTGGCCGGGCTTATCTTCACGCACTGCCAGAATGACCCTATTGTGCGGGATGTGCGGGAGGTTTGCAAGGCTTGGTATTGGTTGCACTGTACGTGGATGACCTGATCATCTGGTCATCATCGGTCGAGTTGTTAAACAAGCTGAAGACAGATCTGAGCAATAGGTTCAAGATGAAGGACATGGGTCTGCTCAAATTCTACCGCAATCGAGCAGCAGGCACCATCGAGCTGAACCAAACCAAGTACATCATAGAAGTCCTCAAGCTCTAGAACATGAAGGACTACGAGCCCATCAGCACACCCATGAGAACAGACATCAAGCTCTCCTCCTCCATGAGCCCTAGCACGGAAGTAAAACGGCGTGAGATGGAGAACATTCCCTACAAGTCTGCTGTTGGCAGCCTCATGTATGCCATGGTAGGAATACGCCCTGACATTTGCTATGCTGTGGGACAAGTGAGCAGGTTTGTGGCCAATCCAAGGCCACAGCACTGGCAAGCAGTCAAGCGCATCATGCGCTATCTATAGAAGACCCGACACATGGAACTCCAGTTTGGAGGCCAAGAAGGATCTTGCCCACTTCAGCTGGTGTGCTACACAGACGCTGACTAGGGAGTAAGAATCAATGACAGAAATTCCACCTCGGGCTTTGTGTGCCTCTTGAACGGTGTTGCAGTCTCTTCGGTAAGCAGAGAGCAAGACATGTCTCCCTCTCTACCGCTGAGGCAGTGTTATCGCTCTGTCAGAAACATGCAAGGAGACACAGTGGTTACGCGCTTTGCTTGCCAAGCTGAAAGTGCCACAAACTGAGGTAACAGAGGTCCGTATCGACAATAAGAGCGCCATGAAAAAAACACAGGATGATGTCATCTTCTGGCGGACCAAGCACATCGACATCAGGTACCACTACTCACGCGACCTGGTCGCAAAGGACATTGTGAACCTAGAATACGTGGAGACCAAGAAGATGCTCGCAGATTGCATGAAAAAGGCACTAGACAGCGAATTGCCCTCTACACGTACTCGAGGCATCGGTATGATCAATGCAGCGGACGAAGACTGAGGCCAAGACTGCTGGAGAGAGGAGAGATCTCACAACTAATGGACAGAGGTGCAAGGGAGAGTTTGTTAACCTGATATGCCCCTTGTCCATTGCTGATGTTTGGACAGGTACAGGACGGACGAGGCATGCACTTCTCCCTTGGAGTAAGTCCCCGAAGTCTGGTCCAGATAGACAAGGCATGCACTGCTCCTTTGGAACAAGTCCCTTTGGTCTAATCTGGATAGTATAGCTAGCAAATTCTACGTAGGACAACTCGTTGTGGCTTAGACGTTCCAGAGTTTGTCTCTGGAGCGAGAGGTTACTGGGTCAAATTCCAGCCCGGTGACTAGTTTTTTTTGTGACCAAAAGTGGGAGAGGAAGGTTCTAAGAGACATCTTAGAACATTCCAAGGTCCTTCCTGGTGTCTTGTGCCACTTGGCGGTCACAGGGAGTGCCATGTAGGCAAGGGGGATGACGCAATCCAGATTGCCCCCAAAGTGGCTCATCCAAGGAGCCACTGCGCGCCTAGGCTAGAGGTTACCTCTAGGACTATAAGATTCTGTTAGTTGCCTGTCATTGAGTATAGTTCTTACCTTTGAGACTCCTCATAACGTTGTCCTCCAGAGGCAAACACTAAAGAAACATTGGTTGGTCTAAGCCCTAGGAGTTCGCTCACGCGAAAGTGACCACGTGCTAAGGACACAGTCCAAGGAAGTGATTCTATGAACTGCTCAATGTGGAACCTTGGCTCTAAAGGTGATATCATCTCTTGGTTGCAATACCAAAAGCGGTCGATGCAAACCATTGTGTCGGAACCCGTTTTCTAGACCGTCTCCTTGGGCACGTTGACAAGATTGAGGGGATTTGCTCCGAAGGAACACTGAATGCCTTCTCTATGTTGACCAGACATACGTAACTTACTCTAATGAAATACTACATTCCTAGCCTGTCTTGTGCATGTCGAGAAAGCAGCTATGGACAAAGAATTTATCAGGTCAACATGACTGCTGTTACAACTGTGGAGATTGCTACTTTAGTTGTTGCTGCTGCTCCTGCTGGTCCCTCTTGAACTTGAGGAACTCTTTCTTGTAGTGCTCATTTTTCTGGCAATAGTGGAACTTGCCTTTCTTCTTGCGTCATTGAAGCCTAGACTACTACTACTGTAAGTTACGTGAGCCCATGGCCATAAAAGCTGCTACACTGCTTTTGCCGCCACCGCGCTTTGCTGCATTGCAACGCAGTTTCACCAACATCAGGTGCGTGCAAATGAAGTCCAGGTCGAGAGTCGGCTGGCACTCTAGCATCTCTTGCATCGTGTCATAGCTCATTTGCAATCTCCTTGGCAAAAGGAGGATGAATCACGTCTCTTCCATAGGATAGTCAGCCGCATTCAGCTGCATTACCAGCTCTTTTGCCCTCTCCAAGTACACTTCCGTCCCTTCCTCACCTTGCATTTTCAGCGCCATCATCTTCACCTCCAAAACCATGAGGAATGCAAGATCCTTGCACGTGTCCTATCCCTCTTTTGCAGTAGCTCTTTTAGAAAAAGGAGCCATCTGGCTTAGTTTCACATCTAGAGAACAAGTTCCAAGAAACTACCAAATGCCTTCTCCGATCTCAAATCCCTCATCCCCATTTGAAAGATCAGGTGGCGAAATGTGTATTGTCCAAGTTTCAGGCCGATCCAACGATTGGATTGGGAGATGAATTTTCAAAGTTTCCCTGGTCATCGATCGCCGATATCTGGTTGACCTTGGACGATGGCTCCATGCCTTAGCCTGGGAAAAGAAAAAGGTAGGAAGGTGAGGGTCAAGACCTCATGGGAGAAATATTCAAAATATCTTAGATTCTTGGGCTACCTTGTCAGAGTGTGCTGACTAGGAAAAAGGTATCTCTCCTCACTTTTTAGGTGAGGTGAGATCCTTGTGTACTAGCCATGGACACATGGCGATTCTCCATGAAATTGTGGATTATGTGACCACTAGGATTGTGCCATGAGAGTATTTTCTAGATCTCTAGGTCGTGTGTGAGTAGTCAGGCTGATTGTTGGGCTAATTTCCGCTCTTCTGTGAGATTATGGACTCTAGTGTGTGAACCTTAGCCTCCATGACTAAGTGATCTGGCTTGTGAGAGGGCTGACTTGCCCAAGCTCTAGCTCTATATGTACTCCATTATTTTGAGTGATTCAATAACCATTCTTCAGCACAAGTAATGTCCTTCTAGTCTCACATACTTGCTGCTCCAAAGCTCCCCCTCTCCTCCAGTTTCAACACTTGGCATCAGAGCCAGGTTCTGCCACTTTCATCCAGTACAGGCCGTCACTTTGAGAGTGACGGGTTAGGGTACAACCTTTACCAAATTGGATAGTTAACCAATGCATCTTCAAGTTCAAGAGCCAAGCTTTCCAACGAGTTCAAGTTTGCAAAGATCGGATGGTTGGATTCAGAGTTATGCTCAAGACGAGGTGTACCGAGGCTACACTCTTCTCTCTGAGTAAGACTGTCGCCTTGTGATGACCATAACCCTCTCATTTCTTTTTCAAATTTAAAACGTAACACATTTAAACTAATGTTTTTTTCCTACGCTTTCCATTGACGCAAAAATGTTTGCATTTTGTTAGTACGTTTGGGAGAAACGCCGTTTACAAACTGGCTCCTGTGAACTGGAGTAGGAGCAGCATCATACCCTGTTTTCAAAAGGGCATATCACTGAAACTCCCCCGTTGATGACCCTGTTTTATGGGTTGATCCGAAAGGTTTTGAGCTTAATTTTCCAGTGGTGGATTTCATTTTTCCAAATTCCTAGTCTTGTGGCCTCTACAGTCCATGTTTTGTCAGACAGATTTCTGGCAGAAGCAGTAGTAGAAGGAGGGATAGCGCCTACTCAAGGGCAGTGCTGAGCATCACCAAAGCTCAAAATGGCAGTAGCAGGCGTGCTAACAGCAGCCTAGCCCTAGGAGAGGCTAGAAGGATTTTCCAACTTCACGTTTTGGAAGATGCATACTCGCCTCCTTTTGAAGGAAAGGGGCTTGTGGCAGGGGGTGAGCGGCGATGAGCGCGCTCCGCCTCCATAGGCAAAAGCATCACTACAGCGCAAGTGGTGGCAAGGAAGACGCCACAAAATGGTGCAGCAAATGCAAGTTTTTCAAAAATGCAGCGGCGGCATATAAGGAGTGGAAGAAGGACAGGCAAGCCTTTAGGCTGCTTGTCAATACCATCTCCAACCTGCATCTTCAGTATGTGAGTGACAAGGCTACTGCAAAAGAGGGGTGGGACACGTTGTGCAAGAAGTATGAGAGCAAGGATCCTACATTCCTCATGCTTTTGGAAGAGAAGATTATGGCATTGAAAATACAGGGTAGCGAAGTGATGGAGGCGTACTTCGACGGGGCAAAGGAGCTGACGAAGCAGCAGAAAGCGGGCGGCAACCCTTTGAAAGACACAAGCTTTGTCCTCCTCTAGTTGTGGGGACTCCCAACGAGCTATAACAAGAAGCGAGAGACGTTGGAGTGCCAACTGACTCTCGGCCTGGACTTTATCTGCACGCAGGAGGTGCTGGTAGAATTACGTTGCAATGCAGCAAAGCGCAATGCCATCAGCAGCAGTAGTGCAGCAGCTTTCATGGCCACTGGCTCACGCATCTAGCAGCAGTAGCATTCTGGGCAGCAAAGAGGCAAGAAGAAGGGCAAGTGCCACTATTGCCAGACTGAGGAGTACTAGAAGAAAGAGTGCTTCAAGTTCAAGATGGACCAGAAGGAGGAGCAGCAGTAGCAACAAAAGCAACAATCTCCACAGCAATAGTACCAACAGTCACAACGTTAGCAAGAGCAGCAGCAGCTCCAGAAGTTCCAGACCGGCATGCGCTATTTTGGCAGCATGAATGTGGCCAAGGAGGTGCACGACTGCCTCTTCATGGCAAAATTTGACATGCCCAAGAAGGAAAAGGCTGATCTGGCATTGTACAATGACTCACAGTGTACCAAGAGTCTGATGCACCATAAGGAGTAGTTTACATAGCTGTTCTCCATCCCCCCTGATCGATTCCTTTAGGTGATGATCAGGTGGTGTATGCTAAGGGGATTCGAATTGTGGAGATGTGGTTGGAGACCCCGTATGGCATTGAAGTGGGAGTCTTCCATGGCGTCCTGTATGTACCTGATATTGCGTTCAACCTTCTCTCTGTTGACTTGATATGCTCCTTGTCCCTGGCTGATTTTAAGACAGGTATAGGACGGACTAAACATGTACTGCTCCCTTGGAGTAAGTCCCTTAAGTCTGGTCCGAATAGACAAGGCATGCACTACTCCTTTGGAGCAAGTCCCCTTGGTCTAATGTGGATAGAATAGCCAGCAAATACTACCAAGGACAACTCCTTGTGGCTTAGACGTTCCAGAGTTAGTCTTTGGAGCGAGAGGTCACTAGGTCAAATCCTAGCCCGGTGACTAGTTTTCTTTGTGACCAAAATGGGGACAGGAATCTTCTAAGAGACATCTTAGAGTATTCCAAGGTCCTTCTTGTGGGTGGCACGACTTGGCGGTCACAGGGAGCGCCATGTAGGCAGGGAGGATGACGCAATCCAGATTGCCCCCAAAGTGGCTCATCCAAGGAGCCACTGCGCGCCTAGGCTAGAGGCTGGCTCTAGGACTATAAGAACCTGTCAATTTCCTGTCATTGAGTACAGTTCTTACCTTTGAGACTCCTAACAGAGTTGTCCACCAGAGGCAGACACTAAAGAAGCATTGGTTGGTCTCAGCCCCAGGAGTTCGCTCCTCCTGTGAAAGTGACCGGGTACTAAGGACAGTGCAAGGAAGTGATTCTTAGGAACTGCTCAGTGTGGAACCATTGTGTCGGAACCCGTTTTTCTGGAGCGTCGCCTCAGGTAGGTTGACAAAGGGTTATGGATCCACACTGACTAGTTGTAAGGCATGATTCTGTGCACTCTCTCGCCCTCTCTGTCATGCAGTGTTCATCAGCTCCATCAGCTCCATTTGCTCCATCATCTCCATCGGCAGGTACTGGCACTTAGCAAATAAGGGCCAAGGATAAGCTCTGCCCTTGGAGGTATGACCATTGGGTCCTAACCAAGATAAGCTTTGCTCTTGGGGACACGACCCTGGGTTCGCTAGTGTGCATTTTTCTCTGTTTCCAGATGATCAATGGCTAAGGGGTAAGCGATGAATCTGCACCTTATAAACCGATAGCAGACAACAACCTACATTAGCCTACATTGGCCTCAGCGAAATAGGGAAGTAGAAAAGTAGAAAAGCAGTATGACGACATCCACGATGCTCACTCTTGAGTAGTGATTAGGTCAAAGTTCACAGGGTTTGGTTTTCCCTTGTGGAGATGGCAATTTGAGATTCTCATGAGGGTGTGTGGCTACTTGAAAATGTTCCTTTGAGAAGAGGTTGAACCTCCAAAAATAAATCCTGGATATGAAGCGTGGAGTGTCAAAAATGACATGGCGCTTGCGATTCTTGTGACATCAGTGTATAAGTCAGAGCATGTCCACCTCCAAGCTATTACACATGCATCAAAGGCTTATGAGAAGCTTGCACGTGTACACCAATCAACGCCTCTTGCAAATCACCTCTTCATCCTTCAAAAGCTGATTGCGATGAGGATGAGCGAGGGAGAGTCGATTCCGGACTTCCAGTTGCAGTTTGAAGGACTGTTGTAGCAAGTGATCCAAATGAACTGGGAAATCGACACCAATATGCAGGCCATGATCCTCCTCATGGCGCCATGTGAAACCTGGGGTCCTCTGATCACTGTCTTTTGGCGGTTGGAACTAGGAGGATTTGACGTATGAGGCAGTGTCCGAGTACGTGTGCAACGAGGCCATGCGTCACAGCAGTAGTGAGGCTAACATTTCAGCCTATGGTGCATAGTACGATGGTCATGGGAAGAACCCCTCTTCTAGTCAGAGCAGTAGAGGAAGCAGTAGCGGTGGAGGAAAAGGCAATGGTGGCGATGGAAAGAGTTCAAAGCGTCCCGGGAAGTGCCATAACTGTGGCAAGCCTGTACATTGGGCACGAGATTGCAGGGCTCCTAAGAAGGAAGACAAAGATCATGGTGGTAGATATGAGGGTAAAGGAAAAGGTAAGAAGGAGTTGACAAACATGATGGCTAAGAGCGTGCCGGCAACAAAGGGAGCGACACTGCTCAAGCGTGGAGCCTACGGGCTCGACTGTGGTATGAACCACCACTCTTGAAGGAAGAAGGATGGGTTCATCTCCATTGGGACACTGAACGTGGCTTCATGTGTGCCAACAGCAACCTTGTCCATGCGCAAGACAAGGGAGATAAGTTGATCAGCATCAACGTGAACGGTGCTGAAAAAGACTTGAAGCTAGAGAACGTCGTCTACACCGACACAGATGTTGAGCTGTGGCACACGCGGTTTCGCCATGTGGCCGATAGAACACTGCAAGCTATGTAGCAGCACAAAGTGGTTCATGGGATGGAGGCATGCAAGGCCAAGGATGAGGGAAAGTGTAAAAAGCTGTGTGAGCCATGCCTCAAAGGCAAGGTAAAGAGAAAGCCCTTTGATCGTAATGGACAACGTGTGGCAGCAATCTTGGAGCTGATTCACTCTGATGTGTGCGGACCATTCCGCACCCCTTCGAACGGCGGCAACAAGTATTTCTTGACCTTCATCGATGACCACACTCGCAAGATGTGGATCTACTTCCTCAAGACAAAGGGAGGGGTCAAGGAGAAGCTGCAAGAGTTTGTCCCGATGGTATAGCGGCAGACAAACAAAAAGGTCAAGGCACTGCACACAGACAACGGTGGTGAGAACGAGGCGTACAAAGGCTGGTTGAGCCAACGTGGGATCCACCACTAGACCACCACGCCTTATACCCCATAGAGCAATGGCGTTGCCGAACGGATGAACCAGACTATCCTCGGCATGACACGAAGCATGCTCTTCGACGCCAAACTCCCACCTCGCTTCTGGGCTGAAGTTGCAAGAACTGCTTCCTACCTTATGAATCTCACCTCAGCAGCCGCGCTTGGAAGGCGTGGTAAGAAGCAACAAGAGAAGCACCTCAGGACACCATAGGAGGCTTAGTGAGGGAAGAAGCAGGATGCCTCACACTTGAGGATCTTTGGCTGAACTGCATGGGCAAAGGTCCAAGCAGGAGAAGGAAGTGGCAAGCTGGATGCACGCGCTCGTAAGTGTGTAATCGTCGGATACGACACTGCACAGAAGGCGTACAGGCTGTGGGACCAAGCGGCTGGAAAGCTCATCAGGAGCCGAGATGTTGAGTTTGATGAAAGGACGCTCGGCAAGGGAGAGTCGTTGGACCCTTTCCATGCTCCCAAATCAGGAGAGTGAATTGTGTTGCTTGACTCAAGTGATCAGGTACCGGATAACTGGCACATGGTCCTACAGAAGGATGGTACTCCAGGAAGAGTGGCTGTGCAGGCTCCTACAACGACGGACTCTGACATTGAGTCTGAGTCGTCCGAGACCTCTAAGTCGAATTCTGAGGCTAGTCATTCTTCCTCAAACAGCGGATCATTGGCAGCGGAAGAACAGCAAAAGTAACTGAGCCATGAAGCACCACGAGCAACACTCTGACGTAGTACGTGCCAAAAGAAACCTCCGCCCAAGTACGATGCTGAAAGTGCAAAATGGACCAGACACAGCTAGTCATGCTTGGCTCAAGGAGAGATTATGACCGTAACGAAGGCTATGAACATGCCAGATACGGCCAAGTTGAAGGAGGTAGTGGATAGCGAACTCGCATCCATTCAAGAGAAGGGAACATGGGTTCTGGTTGACAGGCCCCCAAACGCACACATGGTGGGGTCAAAGTGGATACTCCGGAAAAAGTTCAAGCAGGATGGTATTATTGACAAGTACAACGCAAGAGTTGTGGCAAAGGGGTTTTCCCAGCATGCAATCTCAGAGTACGAGGAGACCTTCACGCTTGTCATCACCTTTGCCTCCATCAGATCCATGTAGGACATCGCTACTGCAAAAGATCAAGAGGTCCACCAGATGGATGTCAAGACAGCTTTCCTCTACGGGATGCTAGACAAATAAGTGCTCATGGAAGTGCCCGAGGGAGTGAAAACTCAAGAGTGAAAGGTTTGCAAACAGGTCAAAGTACTCTACGGGCTTAAACAGGCCTCAAGGATAAGGTACAAGGAGATGGACGCCTTCATGGCCGGGCTCACCTTCACGCACTTCCAGAATGACCGTAATGTCTATGAGCGGGAGGATGAGCAAGGCTTGATGCTGGTTGCACTTTACGTGGATGACCTGATCATCTGCTTGTCATCGGTCGAGTTGTTGAACAAGCTAAAGACAGATCTCAGCAATAGGTTCAAGATGAAGGACATGGGTCCGCTCAAATTCTACTACGGGATAGCCATCCACCGCAATCGGGCAGCAGGCACCATCGAGCTGAATCAGACCAAGTACATCATGGAGGTCCTCAAGTGCTACAACATGGAGGACTGCAAGCCCATCAGCACATCCATGCAAATAGACATCAAACTCTCCTCCTCCATGAGGCCCAGAACGGAAGCAAAACGGCGAGAGATGGAGAACATTCCCTACCAGTCTGCTATGGGCAGCCTCATGTATGCCATGGTAGGCACTATTGGAACTGGTAGAGAAAGGGAGCCTTAGAGCAGCAAGCATGTGGGACTGGAAGGGCATCCCTTGTGCTGAAGAATAGTTATTGAATCACTCAAAATGATGGAATACATATAGAGCTAGAGCATGGGCAAGTCAGCCCTCTCACAAGTCACACCACGTATCCATGGGGGCTAAGGCTCATACACTAGAGTCCATAATCTCACATAAGAGAGGAAATCAGCATAGCAATCAGGCTAACCACTCACACACGACCTATAGAGCTAGAAAATGCTCTCATGGCACACTCCTAGTGGTCTCATAATCCACAATCCCATGGAGAATTACCATGTGTCCATGGCTAGCACACAAGGATCTCACCTCAACTAAAAAGTAAAGAGAGGTACCTTTTTCCTAGTCAGCACACTTTGACAAGGCAACCCAAAAATCTAGGACCTTTTTGGATATTTCTCCCATCAGGTCTTGACCCTGGACCTCTTGCCTTTTTCTTTTCTCAGGCGAAGGCATGGAGCCATCGCCCATGGTCACCCAGATATCGGCGGTCGATGACCCCAAAAACTTTGAAAATCAATATCTCCCAATTCGACCGTTGGATCGGCCTCAAACTTGGACCGTAGACATTTTGCCATCTGAATTTGGGTCGACAATCTGAGCACGCATCTGATAGTTTCCTTTAACCTACTCTCGTGGACCTGAGCCGGATGGCTCCTTTCCCAATAATCTCCAACTTCGCCGCAGTCAGAGTGGGCTAAGTCCACATGCCTTCATGCAAAACTGCTGCTTCCCACGGGTCACTGGCTTGGTACAGAAATCAGTAATTTGCTTGCTGGTTGGACTAAATTCCAGCTTGATAGTACCTTCTTGCACCATGTGCCTGATGAAGGGATATGCGATGTCAATGTGCTTGGCACGTGCATGGTACTCAGGATTCTTGGCAAGTGCGATTGCGCTCTTGTTGTCTATACGCACAGGAACAAGAACTGCACTCCCACTCATCTCTGCCATGAGACGCTGAAGCCAAACTGCTTCCTTGGTTCCAAAGCTGAGAGAGACGTACTCACCTTCCGTGCGTGAGGTGGCCACGACCACCTGCCGCTAGCTGCACAAGTTGATGGCCCCACCATTCATGAGGAACATATATCCAGAGATGGACTTGCGGTCCTCAGGGTTTGAAGCCCAATCTGCGTCTGTTTAGTCGATGATATTGTTGTTGTTACCGTTGTAGGTGATGCTGATATTGATGGTTCCAACAAGGTAGCGGAAGATCCGCTTCACTGCCTTCTGGTGCTCATGTCCGGCATTAGCCATTCGCTGGCTCACAGCGCTCATAGCCTGTGCAAGGTCCGGCCTGGTTATAACCATCAGGTACATGAGGCTGGCGACAACGCTTTGGTACTTCTGTCCCTCTGCTGCATCTGCTTCTCCATTGAAGCTCACAAGGTACTACCGCGGCTCCAGCGGCGTGCCGATGGGTTTGGCCTCTGCCATACTGAACCACCACAAAACATCCTTGATGTAGCGACTCTACTATAGCGAGAGAGAGAGCGTGATTTGCGGTCACGCATGATCTGGATACCGAGGAAGTATGATGCCTCCCCGAGATCGGACATGTGGAATCGCTCGTGCATGACCTCTTTGAACTCCTGTAGTACAGACATGGTATTGGAAAGGAGGAGCATGTCATTCACATACACGATGATGATAACAACCTCATGTTCATGCTGCCAACGATAGACACTATAGTCACACTCGGTGCGCTCAAACCCCATGCACTGCAACGGTGATCTAACTTCTGGTTCCAAGCACGCGACGCTTGCTTGAGGCTGTACAACGACTTCTGCAGCTTGCAAACCAGGTGCTCCTAGCCATCCATGATGAATCCCTCCGGCTGCTCCATGTAGATTTCTTCCTCCAGGTCACCATTCAGGAATGCCGTCTTGACGTCCATGTGGTGAACCTCAAAGTCCTCTACTGCTGCATAGGAAAGGAGCGTGCGCACAGAAGCAAACATTGCAACAGGAGCAAAGGTTTCAGTGTAGTCGATGCCTTCGTGCTGCGAGTAGCCCTTGGAAACCAGCCTTGTCTTGAACTTTTTCAGGTTGCCATCTGCTCCCCACTTCTTCTTGAACACCCACTTGCACTTGATCACCTTACGTCCAAGTGGACGCTCAGTCAGCTCCCATGTGCCATTATCAAGCTACGATAGTATCTCTTGCTACACAGATTGCGCCCAATCTGCTGCATTTGGTGCAGCCATGGCCTCCTCATACGACATCGGCTCATCAAGGTCTGTTGCAACTGCGACGTTCATCTGGTCTGGTTTTTGGAGTATCCAAAAATGCCCGCGCTCACCAGGCTTGTAGCGCACCCTGAGAGGGTACCTTCGATCAGGTGCTAGAGCGTTAGCAGGCAGCTGGCGCGGTACTGCTGGCACAACTGAACCTGTTGATGGTGGTGCATCTTCTTCCTCTGCTTTTGTCGATGAGGCTGCTGTTTCTGCTGTGACAGACATTGGAGAGTAGAGTGGTTCTCCCACTATCACGATGGAGGAAGGATCAGGAGATACAGGGTCAGGAAGGATATCTGCTCCCACTACCTCATCAGCTGGTGCTTTTGCTGCCTCCTCAAAGACAATGTTGGTGCCGATGACGTTGCTCTCATTGAAAACAACATCCCTGGAGATGATGACGTGGCTAGTATCCCTCTCGTAAAGGCGATTTGCCTTGCTTGTCATGTCATAGCCGATAATCATCGGCTATGCATGTGCATGTGCGCCAAGCTGCCAAACGTGCGAAGATGACCCACGCTCGGCTTCTTGCGGAACAACGCCTCGTACGGCGTCATCTGCTCCACAGCCTGAGTTGGACTGCGGTTTTTTATGTACACCGTAGTGCTCACTGCTTTGGCCTAAAAGTCGTAGGTCAGCCGAGCCGCGGGCAGCATGGAACCCGCCGACTCAACGATGGTGCAGTTGGCGCGTTTTGCTATGCCTTTTTGCTGTGGCGAGTATGGTGCGGTACGCTGTGCCTTGATGCCTGCTGCAACGAGGTAGTCCTGGAACTCCTTACTCACGTACTCTCCACTGCAGTCGCTGCGTAGCGCCTTGATTTTCTTGCCAGTCTGGTTCTCCACCATGGCCTTGAACTCCTTGAACCTGTCAAAGCACTCATCCTTGGAGGAAAGGAAGTACACAGCAGTGTAACGGCTGAAATCATCAATGAAGGTGAGAAAATACCTAGAGCCTCCAGAACTCTGGGTCTGCATCGGGCTACACAAGTCTGTGTGGACTAGCTCCAGTACCTCCTTCGTGCGCTCCCCTGCTCCAGAGAACGCCTCGCGATGCTGCTTCCCCTCCAAATAGCCGATGCACAACTGCTGCTCAAAGCTAGAGATGGTGGGCCAGTCACGTACCATCTGCTTTGTTTGAAGTTACTGCAAGGCGCGCATGCCGATGAGGTTGTAGCGCGTGTGCCAGATTTTGTCATCTGTGGCCTACACCACTGCTGCAAGACTCTGCTCGCGCGGGATCTCTGTCACCCCCAACAGGTGGTCCATGTCGCATTCCTTCACCGACCTGGCCAACTCCTCTCCTGTTTCCTTGTCGAGGATGTAGCCATAGTCATCGTCAAAGACAACGTACAGTCCTGTGTTCGTGAGAGAGGACACTGGGTAAAGGTTGAACGCAGCATCAGGCACATACAGCTCGCCATGGAACACTCCCACTTCAATGCCACGCGGGGTCTCCAACCACATCTCCACAATCCCAATCCCCTTAGCATACAGCACCCGATCATCACCCAAAGCAATCTATCGAGGGGGAATGGAGAGCAGCTGCGTAAACCACCCCTTGTGGTGCGTCAGACTCTTGGTACGCCTTGGGTCCTTGTACCACGCCAGATCCGCCTTTTCCTTCTGCGACATGTCAGACTTCGTCATGAAGAGGCGATCGCACACCTCCTTGGCGACGTTCATATTGCCAAAATGGCGCATGACGGTCTCGTTCTGCTGCTGCTACTGCTAACGTTACTGTGAGTGCTGTTGTTCTTGTTGTGGAGATTGCTGCTTTTGCTGTTGCTGCTGCTGCTCCTTCTAGTCCCTCTTGAACTTGAAGCACTCTTTCTTGCATTGCCCCTCTTTCTGGCAATAGTGGCACTTGCCCTTCTCCTTGCCTCTTTGCTACCCAGACTAATGTTGCTGCTGGTTGCGTGAGTCCAAAGCCATGAAAGCTGCTTCACTGCTGCTGCTGCCGCCATTGCGCTTGGCGGCATTGGGACGCAGCTCTACCTGTACCAGGTGCGTGCAAATAGTCCAGGTCGAGAGTCATCTAGCACTCCAACATCTCTCGCACCGTGTCATAGCTTGTTGGGATTCCCCTCAGCAAGAGAAGGATCAAGCGCATTTCATCTACAGGATTGCCGGCCGCTTTTTGCTGCTTTGCAAGCTCCTTTGCCTTGTCCAAGTACGCCTCGATCCCTTCACCACCCTGCATTTTCAGCGCCATCATCTTCTCCTCTAAAAGCATGAGGAATGCAGGATCCTTGCTCTCATACATCTTGTACAACGTGTCCCACCCCTCTTTTGCAGTAGCCTTGTCACTCACGTATTGAAGATGCGGGTTGGACATGGTATTCACAAGCAGCCTGTAAGCGTGCCTGTCCTTCTTCCTCTCCTCATATGCTGCCGCTACAGTTGTAGGTGAACTTGCATCTGCTACACCTTTTTGCGGCGTCTTCCCTGCCACCATCTCTGCTGCGGTGATGCCCTTTCCCTGTGGAGGCGGAGCGCGCTCGTCACCGCTCACCACCTCCCACAAGCCCCTCTCGTCCAAAAGGAGGCGGGTACGGATCTTCCAAGACGTGAAGTAAGCGTGTCCTTCCAGCCTCTCCAAGGGGTGGGCTTTTGTTATCATGCCTGCTGCTGCCATTTTGAGCCTTGGTGATGCTCAGCGCTACCCTTGAGTGGCGGCGCAACCCCTCCTTCTGCTACTGCTTGTGCCAGAAATCTGTCTGACAGAAAATGGACTGTACATGCTTGCAGACTGGGAGTTTTGAAGAACACAGCCCACCAGTGGAAAATTCAGCTCAAAACCTTTCAGATCCACCCATAAAACAAGGTCATCAATAGGGAATTTTGAAAGATATAGTCTCTTAAAAACAGGGTATGCTTCTGCTCCTACTCCAGCTCACACCAGCCAGCTTGTAAACGGTGTTTCTCCCAAACGTACCGATGGCATGCAAATATTTTTACACCAATAGAAATCTGAGGAAAAATACTGCAATTCGTATGTGCTACTTTTTATATTTGATTGACAAAGAAACAAGAGAGTTATGGTCATCACAAGGCGACAGTCTTACTTAGAGAGAAGAGTGTAGACCTAGCCGACCTCGTTTTGAGTGTAACTCTCAATCCGACCATTGGAGCTTCGCGATCTTGGGCTCGTTGGAAAGCTTGTCTTTTGAACTTGAAGATCCAGTGGTTGATTGTCACATTTAGAGACAAATTCCACCCAACCCGCCACTCTCAAAGTGACGGCATGTGCTGGCTGAACGTAGCAGAACTTGGCTCTGATACCAAGTGTTGGAACTAGAGGAGAGAGGGAGCCTTGGAGCAGCGAGCATGTGGGACTCAAAGGGCATTACTGCTGATGAGAATAGTTGTTGAATGACTCAAAATGATGGAGTACATATAGAGCTAGAGCTTGGGCAAGTCAGCCCTTTCACAAGCCACACCACTTAGCCATGGGGGCTAAGGCTCACACACTAGAGTCCATAATCTCACACAAGAGAGGAAATAAGCCTAGCAATCAGGCTGACCACTCAGACACGACCTGGAGAGCTAGAAGATACTCTCATGGCACACTCCTAATGGTCACATCATCCACAATCCCATGGAGAATCGCCATGTGTCCATGAGTGGTACACAAGGATCTCACCTCACCTAAAAAGTAAGGAGAGGTACCTTTTTCCTAGTCAGCACACTTTGACAAGGCAACCCAAAAATCTAGGACCTTCTTGGATATTTCTCCCATCAGGTCTTGACCCTGGACCTCTCGCCTTTTTCTTTTCTCAGGCTAAAGCATGGAGCCATCGCCCATGGTCACCCGGATATCGGCTGTCGATGACCCCAGAAACTTCGAAAAGTCATATCTCCCAATGCGACCATTGGATCGGCCTCAAACTTGGACCGTAGATATCTTGCCACCTGATCTTTCCAATGAGGAATTTAAATCAACGATCGGAGCAGGCATCTGGTATTTTCCTTGAACTTGCTCTTGTGGACCTGAAACTGAGCCGGATGGCTCCTTTCCCAACAGGAATACGCCTTGATATTTGCTATGCTATGGGACAAGTAAGCAGGTTTGTGGCCAATCCAGGGCCACAGCACTGGCAAGCAGTCAAGCGCATCATGCACTATCTATAGAAGACCCGACACATGGAACTCCAATAGGGAGGCCAAGAAGGATCTGACCCGTTGCGGCTAGTGTATTACACGACTGGGGAGGAAGAATCGATGACAGAAAGTCCACCTCCGGCTTTGCGTGCCTCTTGAACGGTGGTGCACTCTCTTGGACAAGGAGAAAGCAAGAATGTGTCTCCCTATCTACCGCTGAGGCAGAGTACATCGCTCTGTCATAAGCATGTAAGGAGACACAGTGGCTACGCAGTTTGCTTGCCGAGATGAAAGTATCACAAACGGAGGCAACAGAGGTCCGTATTGACAACAAGAGCGCCATGAATATGGCACAGGATGATGTCATCTCCCGGCGGACGAAGCACATCGACATCAGGTACCACTACTCGCGCGACCTGGTCGCAAAGGAGATTGTGGACATGGAATATGTGGAGACCAAGAAGATGCTCGCAGAGTGCATGAGAAAGGCGCTGGAGAGCGAATTGCACTCTGGAGGTACTCGAGGCATCGGTATGGTCAACGTAGCGGACGAAGACTTAGGCGAAGACTGCTGGAGAGGGAGGAGATCTCACAACTAATGGACAGAGATGTAAGGGAGAGTTTGTTGACCTGATATGCTCCTTGTCCATGGCTGATATTTGGACAGGCACAGGACGGACTAGGCATGCACTGCTCCCTTAGAGTAAGTCCCTTATGTCTGGTCCAGATAGACAAGGAATGCACTGCTCCTTTGGAGCAAGTCCCCTTGGTCTAATCTAGATAGTAAAGCCAGCAAACACTACCTAGGACAACTCTTTGTGGCTTAGACGTTCCATAGTTAGTCTCTGGAGCGGGAGGTCACTAGGTTAAATCCCAGTCCGGTGACTAATTTTCTTTGTGACCAAAAGGGGTACATGAAGGTTCTAAGAGACATCTTAAAACATTCCAAGGTCCTTGTGGCTAGCGGCCACTTGGCGGTCACAGGAAGTGCCATGAAGGCAAGGGGGATGATGCAATCTAGATTTCTCCCAAAGTGGCTCATCCAAGGAGCCACTATGCGCCTAGGCTAGAGGCTGGCTCTAGGATTATAAGAACCCGTCAGTTACATGTCATTGAGTACAATTCTTACCTTTGAGACTCCTAACAGAGTTGTCCACCAGAGGCAGACACTAAAGAAACATTGGTTGGTCTAGGCCCCAGGAGTTTGCTCCTCGCGCGAAAGTGACCAGGTGGTGAGGACACAGTGCAAGGAAGTGATTCCTATGAACTGCTCAGTGTGGAATCTTGGCTTTGAGGGTGATATCCCATGTAGACTTCGACTTCCGACTTGTCGGGGTCAAGGCGGAGTCAGAACGTCGGTCCACGTCGACGTCCACGTCGACTCGTTGTGACCGCCTTGTTAAACAAAAAATCCTGGACAGGACCAGTTCAAGACCGACCGAGAGCACCAGCCTTATTGGCATGAATGTTGGTGACATTCCAACGATAAGCCTGGTGTGCATGCCGCCAAAATGCAGGGCAACACAACGTATCTGATGGGAAACTACGTGTTCTACACATGCTGATTGGTTGCTTTCTTCAAGCACCCAATCGGCATGCAGGACATCGACTCATTCGACTCCAACGAGGCATGGAATCCATGCCAGGCTTGGAAGGCAGATGTTCACTACAGCAACCTGCACATCTACCCCCCCTCCCCCTTGCCTACTCTTTGGTATATCCAGGTATAGTGTTTCGACTCATTCAGCAAGCCCGTCCCCATATGTACAGTTTAGACACTCATTTTGTTCCACTCTTGCTGCACTGCCTTGGGGCAGTGCCACAGGCTCTGTCGCCAGCACAGCTTTTTCACCATGGCTGACGGCACCAAGTCTGCAACATGTGCACCGGCAGCCAGCACCACAAGGCTCCTCGTGCTAACAGGCGACTTCCTCACCCGTGCTCTGAGGAAGTTCATCCGTCCCATATCTATGGCTGGTGGCTATCCTAATTTCTACTACGATGGCTGCTGTGGCACTTTCTCCGGTGGTACTGACCGCATTCGAGGCCACTTCGGGGCACCGATCCCGAACATCACCAAATGTAAGATGGCACCTCCTGCTCCCCGTGCCATCCTTGGCTTCCCCCTCTTCCCCTGCCAAACAAATCATCCACCGGTGCTGATGAGAAGCTATTTAAAGGTCAGGGAGCCGCATGGGACACTAATGCCAACCTGTGAACTGGGTCGAGATGACCAAGCCGAGGAAGCGGGAGGAGATGCGGGCAGTAGCAGGCGTTGCAAAGACAGCAGCACAAGTGGATGCGCAGTAGAGCCAGGTTGCAGGCTCAGAGGGGACCTCTCGGACCCCGCTTGCTGCACCATATTTGCTCACTACCCCCCTGTCTGTTGCAAGTCTCAACTCCACGAAGCAGACACTCATGAGTGACCACCTTGCCAACGTGTACAATAGCCAGTGGCAGAAAACCATCGTCAAAGTCATGGCCAAAGCTGTGTTGACATGGTGTGCCCCTTGCCATGACTACCGTTGATCGTACTCCCTGGTTCGACCACTGAGGAGGAGTCAAACACCTGATATGACTTTAGATTTGGATTCCTTGGATTTTCCCATGCAAGATCGAGCTTTGAATCGCCCGATTTGAGTGAGTATTCAGAAAGTTAGCGTAGCCTGGAAAATGGTTCTTGGGTGGGTGGAATCTTGTATCCGCCATGGGTGGCGGGATATTCCACCGCCAGGGATCCGAGTTCATTCCTAATGGCCTCCAAATGCACCAGGGGAATGAATGAGGTGACCATAAAGACCTCCTTGACCAGGATGAACTTCTTGTTGACTTCTTGGCGAAGAAAGGCGCTTCGACGGGTCATCGTCGATGCGCCTCCCGTTGCCTAGAGTGTAAGGCCAGGTGGACGCCTCTACCAAGGGTTACTTCGACGGCTGTAGCAGGGGCTCTACTGCTCTGTTATGGGCGTGCTTGGATGCGTTGGAAAGCTTAGATCACAGGCTATAAGTACCTGGTGTAATCTCACTATGCTAAATAACACAAATGTGTTTCGATTCAGATCTACTGAATGCGACGTGTTCTGCCCACTCACATCCATGATCCTTCTGCTCCACACTCTTCACCATTGCTGTCCATTGGCTGCCCAAACCTTGGTAGCGTGTATCCCAAAGAGCTAGGCATCCTTGAGGGTGCCTCCACACCCACTAGAGCCAACAAAGGGTTATGGGCCCACTTTCCTAGACAGACCCTAGCTCTTCAAGTTTCACGCTACCGCCGCGCGCCATGGTAACGACCGAGCAAGAGAGCATTGGCACCGTCTCCAAGTTTGATGGAAACGGCTTCCCGTTGTGGAGGTGGCAGTTTGAGGTCTACCTCAATGAAAAGGGCCTGCTTGAGCTGGTCAACGGTGAAGAGACCGCGCCTCCGGATACCGCGACACCAAAGGAAGTGGACAAGTACAAGAAGTGCAACAAGAAGGCGCTTGCATTGTTGGTGTTAGCACTAGCTCTGCCACAGCGCACACTGATTCAAGGATGCACGGAGGCCACGGAGGCCTGGAAGAAACTCTGCACCATCTATCAGTCCACCAACCTTACTAACCAGCTCTTCGTCTTCAAGAGGCTCGTTACCCTCCAAGCCAACGAAGGCGACGATATCATGGAGATCCTGTAGCAGATTGAGTCCCTCACCGCTAAGTGCGTAGCCACTGGATGGAAGGTCGATCCCCAGCTGCAAGTCATGATCCTCCTCGTGGCCTTGCCAGACAGTTGTAGTCCCATGATCACCGTAGTAGGCGGCTGGTCCACCGATGAGCTGAAATACCTGAAGGTGGCTAAGTACGTCCGCAATGAATGGATGCGGCATGGTGGGAGAGAGAGCGGGGCAACATCAAGTTCCGCCTATGCTGTCCACCCTCAAGGTAGAGGAGGAGGCAAGAAGGGGAAGGGTACCAAGCAGGGCACCAAGAAAGGTGACAACAAGGTGGAGTGCTACAACTGTGGCAAACAGGGCCACTATGCACGCAACTGCCCCAACAAGAAGTCGGACCAGCCGGGGAGGGGCGAGAAGGACACCCAAGCCATGATGGCCAGGGAATCTACCGACTTGACAAATCCGGAAGTCACGGTGATTGACTCCGGATCAGGCCGCCACACAATGTAACCGGGCGGCGTTTGTCACCTACGGTGCCACCGAGCGCCGCATGACAGTGGCCAACGGCAAAACAGAGTTAGCCGCAGGCGAAGGCAATGTTCGCATCGAGTCTATGGTGAACGGGAAAGTCATTTGGTGTACCATTTACGACGTTCTCCACATGCCCAACTTTGGGGCAAATCTGCTATCAGTGAGTCGCCTTATCGCCAAGGGGCTCAAGGTACTCTTCAACAAGAAGGCCATCATCCGGAAGGAGGGGATGGCGAGGTGATTGCACGTGGCAAGAGGGAGGAGGACCTGTACCTTCTTCATACCAAGGTTCTTGCCGATGTAGTGAGGAGTGACGCCGTCAATCTCGTGACGAAGGATGAAGGAAATCTGGACCTATGGCACCGTCGCCTATGTCACATCGCTCCCTCAACTGTGAGGGACATGGCAAAGAAAGAAGTGGTGCGGAATCTTGAAGTCAAGGACCTTGATCCAGCCAAGAATGCCGTGTGCGAGCCATGCGTGGTGCGCAAGGCGATACGGCAGCCGTTTGAAGGCAAAGGGACGCGTGCATTGGCAAAGTTGGAGGTGGTGTACACAAATGTGTGTGGACCGTTCGAGCCCTCCATTGGTGAGGAACGCTACTTCGTCACCTTCATCCACGACCACAGCCGCAAGCTCTACCTCTACATCATCAAGAGGAAGAGCGATATCTTGTCATGCATGCAGGAATTTGTGGCAGTTGTGGAGCGGCAAACGGAGTTGAAGGTGAAGGCGTTCCGGAGCGACAATGGTGGCGAGTACGAGGGCTGCTCGGCATGGATGAAGAGCAAGGGGATCGCGTGGCTGAAAACTACGCCACACTCTCCGTAGCAGAACGGCATCGTCGAGAGGGCAAACCGCACCATCCTCAACATGGTCCGGTCCATGCTGAGCGATGCCGACCTCGCGCAACGGTACTCGGGCAAGGCGGCACGGACAGCGGCGTACATCATGAACCTGTCGCCGACGAAGCCGCTAAAGGACGCGGAATCCAAGGTGTGGAACACTCCACAAGAAGTATGGAGGGGGAGGAAGCCAATTGTGGTACACCTCTGCACTTTTGGTTGTGTTGCATATGTTGTTGTACAGGCACGGGAGGGGCGGGGCAAGCTGGACCCGCGGACTCGCCGGTGCATCTTTGTTGGTTACGAGAGCAGGAGTAAGGCGTACCGGCTCTTAGACCCGCGGAGGTAGCAGATTGTGAAGAGTCACGACGTCACGTTTGACGAGGACAGCCGTTGAACAGACAAGGAAGCGGGTCTCTCCAAACGGGGGGAGTGGCTGTCACTCCTCGAGTGGAAGACGCCAGAGGACGCAAAAGAGGGTGACGTCCCATCGGCTCCAGCCGGCAAGAACCATCTGGGAGATGTTGGAGCGGCTGATTTGCATTCAGCCGTGTCGGATGATGAGTCCGAAGCGCTGACAGCAGTGGAGCTGAACGTGGAGACCGGGAGTGAGACCGCATCTCCACGATCCCCCATAGAGGGGGAGCAGGCCAGTGGTGCGAGTGGTGTCATGAGAGGGCAGCAGCAGCAGCAGTAGCGGCAGCAGTAGTAGCAGCCTCAAGAGCAGCAGCCCCGGAGAAGCGAACGCGCAAGGAGGACGGCAAAACGGTACGATGCCGCGCAGGGCACCTGGACTGGGTGTGCTTGAGCGTTCTTTGCGCAAGAGGAGCCCGAGACCATCAAGGAAGCGTTGCAGCAAAAGGATGGGGCTGAGTGGGAGGGAGCCATAAAATGTGAACTCGCCTCCCACGAAGAGAACGGTACTTGGCAGCTGATTGAGAGGCCGGAGGGCGCAAAAATCATCAGCTCCAAGTGGATCTTGAAGAAGAAGCTTACCAAGGAGGGGAAGGTGGAGCGGTACAAGGCGCGGCTGTTCGCGAAGGGATACGCCTAGCGAAAAGGTGAACACTACTACAAAACCTTCACGCCGGTGGCAGAATTTGCCTCCATTCGCTCCATTCTCTCGGTGGCGGCGACGCGTGACTACAAAGTCCACCAAATGGATGTAAAAACCGCATTCCTCAACAGCAACCTGGACAAGGAGGTCTACATGGAGGTGCCGGAAGGGGTTGACGCGCCACTGGGGAAGGTGTGCCAGCTTCGCAAGGCGCGCTATGGGCTCAAGCAAGCGCTACTCATGTGGTACCTGAAAATGGATGGCTTTATGGCCGAGCTTGGCTTCAAGCGCTGTGAGGCGCATCACAGCGTGTACGTGCAAAAGCAGCCGGGGTTGCACCAGATTGTGGTCCTCTACGTGTATGACCTCATCCTCGTGTCATCGGACATGGAGGAGTTGGTAAACCTGAAGCGGCAGCTAGGCGGTCGGTTCAACATGACCGACATGGGCAAGCTTGAGTACTACCTTGGCGTCGCCATCAAGAGGGACCGCAAAGCACGCACGCTGGAGATTGGACAGGCAAAGCATATGCAAGAGGTACTCTGCCTCTACAACATGGAGGAGTGCAACTCCATCGGCACACCCATGACCACCACATGTGAGTGAAGCTCGAACATGGGCCCGACCATGGACGAGGAGGAGGAGATGGCAGGTGTGCCATACCAGTCCACGGTGGGGAGCATCATGTACGCCATGGTGGCGACACGGCCCGACCTAGCCTTCACGGAGGGCCAAGTGAGCCGCTATGTTGCTCACTGCGGGCCGCTGCATTGGCAAGCGGTGAAACGGATCCTCCGCTATCTCAAGGCAACAAAATAGTCGCGGCTCGTGTTTGGAGGGGGAGCGCGTGATGACTCCCTCGAGTTGGTCGGCTACTCTGATGCCGACTGGGCTGGTGATGTGGATGACAAAAAATCAACGTCGGGGTATGTGTTTGTGCTTGGTGGTGTAGCAGTTTCATGGGCAAGCAGGAAGCAAGACTGTGTTGCACTGTCCAGCACCAAATCGGAGTACATCGCGCTCGCACAAGCTGCAAAGGAGGCGGTGTGGCTGCGTCGGCTGTTAATGGAGATTGGCGTGCGGCAAAGGAAGCCGACGGTGCTCAACGTTGACAACATGAGTACCATCAGCCTGACCCTGAACCCGGTGCTATACAAGAGGACCAAGCACATCAAGATTTGGCATCACTACGCGCGGGACTTCGTGGCGAAGGGAGATGCGGCTATTGTGCATTGTGGCACTAAGCACATGCTCGCCGATGCCATGACAAAGGCATAGCCCAAGGACAGGCACAAAGCGAGCTCCATGGAACTCGGATTGTACTATGAGGTGGAAAAATGCTACAGGTTCCAAGGATAGGGCATCAAGGCTGCGACGCAAGGGGGAGATTGTCGACATGGTGTGCCCCTTGCCATGAGTACCGTTGATCGTACTCCCTGGTTCGACCACTGAGGAGTGGTCAAACACCTGATATGACTTTAGATTTGGATTCCTTGGATTTTTCCATGCAAGATCAAGCTTTGAATCGCTCGATTTGATTGAGTATTCAAAACGTTAGCCTAGCCCGAAAAACGGGAATTGGATGGGTGGAATCTGGTACCCGCCATGGATGACGGGATATTCCACTGCCAGGGATCCGAGTTCACTCCTAATGGCCTCCAAATGCACCAAGGGCATGAATAAGGTGACCATAAGGACTTCCTTGACCAGGATGAAATTCTTGTTGACTTCTGGACAAAGAAAGGCGTTTCGGCCGGTCATCGTCGAAGCGCCTCCCGTTGCCAAGAGTGCAAGGCGAGGTGGGTGGCTCTACCACGGGTTAATTGGACGGCCGTAGCAGGGGCTCTACTGCTCCGTTTTGGACGTACTTGGATGTGTTGGAAAGCTTAGATTACAGGCTATAAGTACTTGATGTAATCTCACTATGCTAAGTAACAAAAACGTGTTTCAATTCAGATCTACTGAATGCGACGTGTTCTGCCCACTCACATCTGTGATCCTTGTGCTCCATACTCTTCACCATTGTTGTCCATTGGCTGCCCAAACCTTGGTAGCGTGTATCCCAGAGAGCTACGCATCCTTGAGGATGCCTCCACACCCACTAGAGCCAACAAGCTGCTTTGCCGATATCCTTCTGCCAGGAGTGGGTGGTGCTAGAGCTTGTGGAGGATGCCAGGTACACGAACCGAAGCTTCAGGCTGCCGAGCAAGGACAGGGTCACCGAGGTCATCTTACCGCAACTGGAAAAAGAACTAGAGGAGATGGAAACGCCTCTCTGCGATGGGTGGGAGACATTTGGCGTGAGTCTGGGCGTGGATGAATGGTCTGATATTCAGATGGACTAACCAGATGTCCTGCCATGTGTTTACAACCGCCTGACGAGTCCACCCACAGCACTTCACGCATAAATTCGACGGGGACGAGAAAATGGTCGAGGCATGGAATACAGTGGTGCACCCTGGTGTTGGAGAAGGACCAAGAGCAGCTAAGCAAGGAGCTTGAAGGGTTTGAAAACGTGCGCGAGACCTGTGACATTGAGCCCAGTCATGCACGGGACATGAAGTAGCTAAAGCAGTAGTGCAGCAGGTCATTGCAGGTGACATGCCTGCATTTAGGTGGCACGCACGGTTCCTCACTAGTCTGCCCGTGCTTCGTGTATTTGCCATGCGCCTCCTTGCTCAGCCTTGCAGCTCCTCTGACAACAAGCGTGTATTTAGCAAGCATCAGCTGGTGTAGACGTCGAGGAGGAGCAGGCTGAAGGTGAAGACCCTGGAACTGCTACTGCGGGTGAACGTCCGCTTGATGCGGTTGTATAGGCGGAAGAAGTCAAAGCAAGTGACGGCTGATCTATGTAAGCTGGTGGAGGAAGAAGAAGTAGAGAGTGAAAGTGAGGACGATGGGGAAGTAGAGGCAGAGGCAGCTGATGATGACTCTGACATGGTGGAATGGGATCCACTGATCTCAGAGGCGTGCATTCATGGTGAAGACGAAGGTGGGGTAGGGGCTAAAGCCAATACGGGGATGGGGGAAGCAGAGGAAGATGATGAGGAGTCCTCTGATGAGGAGTTGGAGGATGAGCAAAAGAGTGAGGGGACGAAAGATGAAGAGGAAGTAGCTGGGGAGGATGAAGACGATGCTCTCAAGACTGTTGACGAGGAAGTTTCCACGATCCTTCACACGGGAGTGAGGAAGCGGAAAGATTTAGAGGTAGATCTAGTGGAGGTTGCCACCACTGGACCCAGTGCAAGATCCACCACTGGACACTCAGGGCTGACTATACTTTCATCAGCTAGGGTAGGTGGTAGAGCAGTTGATGCTGCTCCACCAAAAGCCGGGGCAGGGCAGTCTTCAGCAGCCAAGGTAGGGAAATCCTCTGGACAGCGTCCAAAGAGGAATTGTAGGGGCACTTGATGTCATGTGCAATGCGGGTTTCCTTCAAAAAAACTATCTCCAATTCATTTACCTCTTCTGTTGAACTTCCTTGAATTTAATGTATCACAGGATAGTTTTGAATAACATGGAAAGCAATGTTAAAAAGCTATGTCCACTGCATCTAAGCTTGCAAGGACATAAGATGTGAACATGAGACTTAAAAAATGTCACAAGATGGCTATGAACGACCATGGCAAGCAAGAGAAGGTAGACATGCTCGGGAGACAAATGTTGGTTTTTTCATGGTAATCAACTTTTCCTAGTTCATACGTCGCCACTATGGATAATACGTTGAAGTTTTGATCATGGAACTGTGTTCCACAGTCAAAGGGTGAACCGACTAAGCCGACCCACATCAACGTGGACTGACAAGAGCCGACTTCCAACGTACCGATATCCGACGTGGACGTCGACGTCGACATCCAGAAGTCATCATGGGTGATATCATCTCTTGGTTGTAATACCAAGAGCGGTTGGCAGGAATCATTCTGTCAGAATCCGTTTTCTAGACCGTCGCCTCAGACATGTTGACAATGAGGTGTTCATCATCATCGTCTATCCGAATGATATGCTTATCCTTTCGAACAGCATGTCAGCACTACAGGAGTTCAAGGAGGCCATACAGGAGCGCTTCCAGATGTCCGATCTCGGGAGGCATCATACTTCTTCGGTATCCAGATCACGCGTGACCGGAAATCACACTCTCTCTCGCTGTAGTAGAGCCACTACATCAAGGATGTTTTGCAGCAATTCGGCATGGCAGAGGCCAAATCCATCCGCACGCCGCTCGAGACGCGGCAACACCTCGTGAGCTTGAATGGAGAAGCGGTTGCAGCTCAGCGCTAGAAGTACCATAGCGCCATCGGCATTCTCATGTACCTGATGGTGGCAACCAGGCCGGACATCGCATAGGTTGTGAAGGCTGTGAGCCAACACATGGCGAACCACGAACCTGAGGACCAAAAGGTAGTGAAACAGATCTTCGCTACCTTGCTCAAACCATTAACATCGACATCACCTACAATGGTAACGACAATAGCATCATTGGCTACACAGAAGTAGATTGGGCTTTAACCAACCGCAAGTCCATCTCTGGACATGTGTTCCTGACTAATGCTGGTGTAGCAAGCGGCAGATGGTCGTGGCGACCTCAAATACGGAAGCTGAGTACGTTTCTCTCAGCTTTGGAGCCAAGGAAACTGTTTGGCTTTAGCGTCTCATGGTAGAGATGAGTGGGAGTGCAGCAATTTCAGTTCCAGTGCGCGTCGACAACCATAGCACAATCGCACTCGCCAAGAATCCTAAGAGCCATGCATGCACCAAGCCTGTGACCCATGAGAACCAGCGGTTCTTCATGAAGGCATGTGGACTCAACCCACTCTGACCACCACAAAGTGGAAGATTACTAGGAAAGAAGCCATCCAGCTAGCTTCAGGTCCACAGCAGTAAGTCCCGGGAAACTACCAGATGCCTACTCGGATCATCAATCCGTTTTCATCATTGAAAAGATCAGGTGACAAAATGTCTACGGTCCAAGTTTCAGGCCGATCCAACGATCGGATTGAGAGCGCCCATGTCTGGGTGACCATGACGATGGCTCCATACCTTCGCCTGAGAAAAGAAACGGGCAAGAGGTCCAGGGTTCTTGGATTGCCTTGTTAGAGTGTACTGACTAGGAAAAAGGTACCTCTCCTTACTTTTTATGTGAGGTGAGATCCTTGTGTACTAGCCATGGACACATGACGATTCTCCATGGGATTGTTGGTTATGTGACCACTACGAGTGTGCCATGAGAGCATTTTCTAGCTCTCTAGGTCGTGTGTGAGTGGTAAGCCTGATTTCTAGGCTGATTTCCTCTCTTCTGTAGGATGATGGACTCTAGCATGTGAGCCTTAGCCTCCATGGCTAAGTGGTGAGACTTGTGAGAGGGCTGACTTGCCTAAGAACTAGCTCTATATGTACTCTATCATTTTGAGTGATTCAACCACCATTCTTCAGCGCAATTGATGTCCTTCCACTCCCACATACTTGCTGCTCCAAGGCTCCCTCTCTCCTCCAGTTCCAACAAGCCTTGTCACTCACGTATTGAAAATGCGGGTTGGAGATGGTATTGACAAGCAACCTCTAGGCTTGCCTATCCATCTTCTTCCCCTCCTCATATGTCGTTGCTAAAGTTGTAGATGAACTTGCATCTGCTGCACCTTTCTGCAACGTCTTCCTCGCCGCCATCTGCGTACCCGCCTCTAAAAGGAGGCATGTACGAAGTTTCCAAAACGTAAAATTGGTGTACCCTTCCAACCTCTCCAGGGGGTGGGCTGCTATAACCATGCCTTATGCTGCCATTTTGAGCTTTAGTGATGCTCAATGCTACCCTTGAGTGGCGGCGCTACCCCTGCTTCCGCTCTTGCTTTTGCCAGAAATCTGCCTGAAAGCAAATGGTTCTAGAGGCCAGCATACTGGGAATCAGGGAATAATAGTACCAACTAATAAAAAACTCAGCTCAAAAACTTTCCAATCAACCCATAAAACAATGTCACCAACCGGGGATTTTCAGAGATATGCCATTTTAAAAATAGGGTATGCTGCTCCTCTTATTCCAGCTCACACCAGCCAGCTTGTAAACATTGTTTCTTCCAAACATACTAATGGAATGAAAATTTTGTTAACTGATAGAAACCTTAAGAAATATACTTCAGTTTTCATGAGCTATTTTGTAAATTTGGCACATAAATGAGAGAGTTATTGTCATCACAAGGCGACAGTCTTGCTCGGACAGAAGAGTATAACCGTGGCCGAACTTGTTTTGAGCATAACTCTGAATCAGACCGTTCGATCTTTGCGATCTTGGGGTCATTGGAATGATTATATTGCCAACTTAAAGATCCAGTGGTTGATTTTTAAATTTGTTAGAGGTTTGATGCTAACTTGACACTCTCAAAGTAACGGCATGGGCTGGATGAAAGTTGCAAAACTTGACTCTGATACCAAGTATTGGAATTGGAGGAGAGAAGGAGCCTTGGAGCAGCAAACATGTGGGACTGGAAGGGCATCATTTGTGCTGAAGAATGGTTGTTGAATCACTCAAAATGATGGACTACATATAGAGCTAAAGCCTGGACAAATCAGGCCTTTCACAAGCCCCACCACTTAGCCATGGAGGCTAAGGCTCACACACTAGAGCCCATAATCTCACACAAGAGAGGAAATCAGCCTAGTCATCAGGCTGACCACTCACACACAACCTAGAGAGCTAGAAAATACTCTCATGGCACACTCCTAGTGGTCGTATAAACCACAATCCCATGGAGAAACGCCATGTGTCCATGGCTAGCACATAAGGATCCAACCTCACCTAAAAAGTATGGAGGTACCGTTTGCCTAGTCAGCACACTCTGACAACGCAACCTCAGAATCTATGACGTTTTTGGATATTGCCCCCATCAGGTCTTGAACCTGGACCTCTTGCCTTTTTCTTTTCTCAGACTAAAGGCATGAAGCCATGGCCCATAGTCACCCAAATATTGGCGGTCAATGACTGTAAAAACTTGAAAAACTCATATCTCTCAATCCGACTGATGGATCGGCCTGAAAATTGAACCGTAGATGTTTTACCACCTGATCTTTCCATAAGTGAAATTGGATTAACGATCCGAGTAGGCATCTAGTAGTTTCCTGGAACGTTTTCTTGTGGACCTGAAACTGAGCCGAATGGCTCTTTTTCCAACAGTCGTTGTATATGATGCATCAGACATGGGAGAGTGGAGTGGTTTTCCCATTGACACAGTGGAGGAAGGGTCAGGAGAGACTAAGTCATAGAGGATATCTATTCCAATTCCCTTGTAAGATGCTTGTTCTGCTACCTCATCACAAACAATGTTGGTGCTAATGACGTTGCTCGTTGAAGATGACATCCTTGGAGATGATGATGTGGCTACCTGCCTCACGGAGAGGCAATATGCCTTGCTTGCCACGTCATAGCCAATCATCAGCATTTGTGCGCTATTTGCATCCTATTTTGCCGCTTTTCCTTGGGCACGTGCATGTGTGCCAAGCTGCCAAATGCGCGAAGATGACCCAAGCTAGGCTTGTTGCTGAACCACGCCTCTCATGGTGTTATCTACTCTAGGACTTTTGTTGGACTACTGTTCTTGATGTATACCGTACTACTCAGTGCTTCGGCCCAGAAGTCATAGGTGAGCTGAGGCGCGTGCAGCATGGAGCACGATGACCCAACCATGGTGCGGTTGGTGCATTTTATTACGCCGTTCTAATACGACTATGGAATGGTGCTCTGCACCCTCATGCCTGCTACTACGAGGAAATCGTGGAACTCCTTGCTCAGGTACTCACCGCCACGGTCACTGCGAAGCGCCTTGATCTTCTCACTTGTCTGGTTCTCCACCATTGCCTTCAACTCCTTGAACCATTCAAAGCAGCGATCCTTGGAAGAAAGGAAATACAGAGCATTGTAACAGCTGAAATCATCAATGAATGTGACAAAATACCTAGAGCCTCCAAAGCTTTGGGTCTGCATCGGGCCACACAAGTCTATGTGGACGAGTTCCAACACCTCCTTCACACGCTCTCCTGCTCTACAGAACGCCTCACGATGCTGCTTCCCCTCCAAATAGCCCATGCACAACTGCTGCTCAAAGTTAGAGATGATGGACAAGTAACACACCATCTACTTTGTAGTTGCTGCAAGACACGCATGCCAATGTCGCCGTATTGCGCATGCCAGATTTTGCCATCTGTTGCCTGCACCACTACTGTAAGACCATGCTCAGGCAGGATCCTGCTTGAGCATGTCGCCTTCCTTCACCGACCTGGCCAACTCCTCTCCTTTGTCCTTGTTGAGGATGTAGCCATAGTCATTGTCAAAGACAACTCGCTGTTCAGTGTTGGTGAGAGAGGACACTGAAAGAAGGTTGAACGGCTCATTAGTTACATACAGCACGCCATGGAATGCTCCCACTTCAATGCCACACGGGGTCTCCAACCACATCTCCACAATCCCAATTTCCTCAGCATAGACCAGCCGATCATCACTTAAAGCAACGGGTTGGGAGGGATGGAGAGCAGCTGCGGAAACCACTCCTTGTGGTGCGTCAGACTCTTGGTATACCGAGAGTCCTTGTACCACGCCAGATCCGCCTTCTCCTTCTACGATATGTGAGATTTCGCCATGGAGAGGCGGTCGTGAACCTCCTAGCCACGTTCATGTTGCAAGAATATTACACGTCGTTCTGCTTTGTTAATGTTGCTCCTGCTGCTGCTGACGTTGTTGTGACTGCTGCTTCTCCTACTATGGAGATTGCAACTTTTGCTGCGGCTGCTGCTCCTTCTGGTCCCTATTGAACTTAAAGCACTTTTTCTTGTAGTGCCCCTCTTTGTGGCAATAGTGGCACTTGCCTTTCTTCTTGCCTCTGCTGCCGAGACTGCTACTGCTGCTAATTACGTGAGTCCATGGTCATGAACGCTACCGCTATTAGGTTTTACTATATTACAACGCTGTTCCACTTGCACAGAGTGCGTGCAAATGAAGTCCAGGTCGAGAGTCGGCTGGCACTCCAGCGTCTCTCTGTTGGGAAAGGAGCCATCTGGTTCAGTTTCAGGTGGGAAATCGTCTATGGTCCAAGTTTCATGCCGATCCAATGGTCAGATTGGGAGATATGAGTTTTCAAAGTTTTCGGGGTCATCGACCGCCGGTATCTAGGTGACCATGGGCGATGGCTCCATGCCTTAGCCTGAGAAATGAAAAAGGGCAAGAGGTCCAGGGTCACGACCTGATGGGGAAATATCCAAAAAGGTCCTTTATTGCCTTGTCAGAGTGTGCTGACTAGGAAAAAGGTATCTCTCCTTACTTTTTAGGTGAGGTGAGATCCTTGTGTTCTAGCCATGGACACATGGCGATTCTCCATGGGATTGTGGATTATGTGACCACTAGGACTATGCCATGAGAGCATTTTCTAGCTCTCTAGGCCGTGTGTGAGTATTCAGCCTGATTGCTAGGCTAATTTCCTCTCTTATGTGAGATTATGGACTCTAGTGTGTGAGTCTTAGCCTCCATGGCTAGGTCGTGAAGCTTGTGAGAGGGCTGACTTGTTGACCTGATATACTCCTTGTCCATGGCCGATATTTGGACAGGCACAAGACGGACTAGGCATGCACTCCTCCGTTAGAGTAAGTCCCCTAAGTCTGGTCAAGATAGACAAGGCATGTACTGCTCCTTTTGAGCAAGTCCCCTTGGTCTAATCTGGATAGTTTAGCCACCAAACACTACCTAGGACAACTCCTTGTGGCTCAGACATTCCAGAGTTAGTCCCTTGAGCGAGAAGTACATGGAACAAGTCCCAGCCCAGTGACTAATTTTCTTTGTGACCAAAAGGGGGACACAAGTGTTGTAAGAGACATCTAGTCCATCTTCTTAGAGCCTTCCTCCCCCCTTTTTGGTCACAGAAAAAATTAGTCACCAGGCTGGGATTTGACCGAGTGACCTCTCGCTCCAGAAACTAACCCTGAAACGTCTAAGCCACAAGGAGTTGTCCTAGATAGTGTTTGCTCTCTATACTAAACAGATTGTTAACCTGCCTGAGGCGACGGTCTACAAAACGGGTTCCGACATATTGGTTCCCGCCGACCGCTCTTGGTATTGCAACCAAGAGATGATATCACCCTCACCGCCAAGGTTCCACAGTGAGCAATTCCTAGGAATCACTTGCTTACACTATGTCCTTAGCACCTGGTCACTTTCGCGCAAGGAGCGAACTCCTGGGGCTTAGACCAACCAATGCTTCTTTGGTGTTTGCCTCTGGTGGACAACTCTGTGCGGAGTATCAGAGGTAATAACTGTACTCAATGACAGGCAACTGACAGGTTCTTATAGTCCTAGAGCCAGCCTCTAGCCTAGGCGTGCAGTGGCTCCTTGGATGAGCCACTTTGGGGGCAATCTAGATTGCATCATCCCCCTTGCCTACATGGCACTCCCTATGACCGCCAAGTGGCGCCAGCCACCACGAAGGACCTTGGAATGTTCTAAGATGTCTCTTAGAACCTTCCGGTCCCCCTTTTGGTCTAGGGTTATGCTAGCCTGGTGACTAGTTTTCTGTAAGAAAACTAGTCACCAGGCTAGCATTTGACCCAGTGACCTCTCTCTCCAGAAACTAACTCTGGAATACCCAAGCCACAAAGAGTTGTCCTAGATAGTATTTGCTGGCTATTCTATCCAGATTAGACCAAGGGGATTTGCTCCAAAGGAGTACTGCATGCCTTGTCTATCTGGACCAGACTTTGGGGACTTACTCCAAGGGAGCATTGCATGCCTAGTCCGTCCTGTGCCTGTCTACATATCAGCCATGGACAAGGAGCATATCAGGTTAACAAACTCTCCCTTGCACCTTTGTCCATTAGCTGTGAGATATCTCCTTTCTCCAGCACTCTTGGCCTCAGTCTTCGTATGCTACGTTGATCATACCGATGCCTCAAGTACTTGTAGAGTGTAATTTGTTGCCCTATGCCTTTATCATGTAATCTGCAGAAATATCTTCCTGGTCTCCATGTATTTGAGGTCTACGATCTCCTTTGCGACAAGGTCGCGTGAGTAGTGGTACCTGATGTCGATGTGCTTGGTCCTCCCGGAATGACATCATCCAGTGCCATTTTCATGGCGCTTTTGTTGTCGATGCGGACCTCTGTTGCCTCTGTTTGTGGCTCTTTCATCTCGATAAGCAAACTGCATAGCCACTATGTCTCCTTGCATGCTTCTGACAGAGCAATGTACTCTGCCTCTACAGTAGAGAGGGAGACACAGTCTTGCTTTCTGCTTGCCCAAGAGACTACACCACTGTTCAAGAGGCACACAAAGCCCAAGGTGGACTTTCAGTCATGGATTCTTCCTCCCCTGTTGGCGTCTGTGTAGGACACCAGCCACAGCGGGTCAGATCCTTCTTGACCTCCAACCTGGAGTCCCATATGTTGGGTGTTCTGTAGATAGCGCATGATGCACTTGACGGCTTGCCACTGCTGTGGCCGTGGATTGGCCACAAACCTGCTCACTTGTCCCACAGCATAGCAAATATCAAGGCATGTTCCTACCATGGCATACATGAGGTTGCCAACAGCACACTAGTAGGGAATGTTCTCCATCTTGCGTCGTTCTGCTTCCATGCTGGGACTCATCGAGGAGGAGAGCTTGATGTCTGTTGTCATGGGTGTGCTGATGGGCTTGCAGTCCTCCATGTTGTAGCGCTTGACGACTACCATGATGTACATGATCTGGTTGAGCTCAATGGTCCATGCTGCTTGATTGCGGTGGACGGTTATCCCGAGATACAACTCGAGCAAACCCATGTCCTTTATCTTGAACCTGTTGCTGAGATCTGTTTTTAGCTTGTTCAACAACTAAACCGATGACGAGCAGATGATCAGGTCATCCACATGTAATGCAACCAGGATCAAGCCTTGCTCATCCTCCTGCACATAGATACTAGGGTCATTGTGGCAGTGCATGAAGGTGAGCCCGGCCATCTCCTTGTACCACATCTTTGAGGCCTGTTTCAGCCCATACAGTGCTTTGACCAGTTTGCAAACCTTGTCCTCAGGAGTTTTCACTCCCTCAGGCACTTCCATTAGCACTTCTTTGTCTAGCTTCTCGTAGAGGAAAGCTGTCTTGACATCCATCTGGTGGATCTCGAGATCTTTTGCACCGATACCCAACATGGATCTGATGGAAGCAAAGGTGACGACAGGTGAGGTCTCCTGGTACTCTAAGCTTGCACGCTGGGAGAACCCCTTCGCCACAATTCTTGCCTTCTACTTGTCGATAGTACCATCCTGCTTGAATATTTTCTGGAGTACCCACTTTGACCCCACCATGTGTGTGTTTAGAGGCTTATTCACCAGAACCCATGTCTCGTTCTCTTCAATGGAGGCGAGTTCGTTATCCACTGCCTCCTTCCACTTGGCTGCATTTGGCATGTTCATAGCCACCATTACGGTCACATCCTCTCCCTGAGCCAAGCATGACCAGCTGAGTCCGGTCCATTTTGCACTCTCAGCATCGTACTTGGGCAGAGGTTTCTTCTGGCGCGTACTACGCCGGAGTGTTGCTGATGGTGCTTCAAGGCTTAGTTGCTTCTGTTGCCCTTACGCTACTAGTGATGAGTTGTTTGAGGAAGAGCCACCGGTCTCAAAGTTTGACTTAGAAGCCTCGAACGACTTAGACTCAATGTCAGAGTCCATCTCTGTGTTAGCCTGCACAGCCACTTTCCCTGCAGCACCATCCTTCAATGGCACTATCTGCTAGTTTTCGAGTGCCTAATCACCTTACTCGAGCAGCACAACCCACTCTCCTGATTTGGCAGCATGGATAGAGTCCAGGGACCTTCCCTTGCCGAGCGTCCTTTCTTCAAACTCGACATCTCGGCTCCTGATGAGTTTTCCAACCGCTTGGTCCTTCAGCCTTTACGCCTTGTGTGTGGTGTTGTATCCGACACTTGCACACTTACGATCACGTGCATCCAGCTTGCTACTTCCTTCTCCTCCTTAGACCTTTGCCCAGGCAGTACAGCCAAAGACCCTCAAGTGTGAGGCATTTGGCTTCTTCCCTAACCAAGCTTCCTATGGCCTCCTGACCTGCTTTTGTTGTTGCTTCTTACCACGCCTTCCAAGCGCGGCTGCCGGAGTGAGATTCACAAGGTAGAAAGCAGTTCTTGCAGCTTTAGCCCAGAAACAAGGTGGGAGTCTGGCGTTTCAAAGAGCATGCTTCGTGTTATGTCGAGGATAGTCTGGTTCATCCACTCGGCAACACCATTGCTCTGGGGGGTGTAAGGCGTGGTGGTCTCATGGTTGATTCTGTGTTTGCTCCTTTGCACGCAACGTACTCACCACCTTTGTCCATGCGTAGTCCCTTGACCTTCTTGCATGTCTACCGCTCTACCATCACGACAAACTCTTGCAGCTTCTCCTTGACCTCTCCCTTCGTCTTGAGGAAGTAGATCCACATCTTGCGACATTGGTCATGGATGAAGGTCAAGAAATACTTGCTCCTGCCGTTCGAACGGGTGCGAAATGGTCCGCACACATCAGAGTGAATCAGGTCCAAGATTGCTGCGCGTGTTGCCCATTACGCTCCAAGGGCTTTCTCTTTGCCTTGCCTTGGAGGCATGGCTCACACAGCTTTTTGTACTTTCCCTCGTCCTTGGTCTTGCAACCCTCCATACCATGAACCACTTTGTATTCCTGCATAGCTTGCAGTGTATTGTCGGCCACATGGCCAAACCGCTTGTGCCAGAGCTCAGCATCAGTGTCGGTGGAGTTTGCCGCCATGGTGACCGCTTGTAGGGTAACATCAGGCTTTGGAGACATGGACTTTTCAACCGCCGCATATTCCTCATTTTTACTCTCAAGGAGTTTAGTCTGCAGCACGTAGAGTTCATCAACTCTTGGGACCTCTGCCACAAGACTCTCCTTGGGATAGGAGATCTTTATATTCTTGTTCTTCACAATCACGGCCTCCTCCTCCGTGAAGACGACCGTCATGTCGTGGTCCGTGATTTCGGACGCTGACAAGAAGTTTGCCGCAAGAAACGGCATGTAGACGACGTTCTCCACCTTCAAGTCTTTTTCAGCACCGTTCATGTTGATGCCAATCAACTTATCTCCCTGGCCTTGTACATGGATAAGGCTGTCGTTGACACACCTGAAGCGACGTTCAGTGTCCCCAATGGAGATGAATCCATCCTTCTCCCTTGACGAGTGGTGGTTTGTGCTAGAGTTGAGCCCGTAGGCTCCACGCTTGAACAATGCCGCTCCCTTGGTTGCTGGCACGCTCTCAGCCATCAAGTTTGTCAACTCCTTCTTACCCTCTCCTTTGCCCTCATATCTACCACCATGATCTCCGTCTTCCCTCTTGAAGGCCCTGCACTCCCGTGCCCAATGCCTAGGTTTGCCACAGTTAGGGCACTTCCTAGGACGCTTTGAGCTCTTTCCACTCCCACCATTGCCTTTTCCTCTACCGCTACCACTTCTGCTGCTACTCTGACAAGAAGAGGAATTGTTGTTATAACCACCGTACTGTGCAGCATAGGCTAAAATGTTAGCCTCACTACCGCTGTGATGCATGGCCTCGTTGCGCAGGTACTCAGACAATGCCTCATACGTCAAATCCTCCTCCTTCCAACTGTCAAAGACGGTGATCAGAGGATCCCACCTTTCAGGTAGCGCCATGAGGAGGATCATGGCCTGCATGTTGGTGTCGATGTCCCAGTTCATTTGGGTCACTTTCTGCAGCAGTCCTTCAAACTGCAAGAGGAAATTAGGAATCGACTCTCCCTTGCTCATCCTCATCGCAAACAACTTTTGAACGATGAAGAGGTGATTTGCAAGAGCCGTTGATTGGTAACACGTGCAAGCTTCTCATTAGCCGTTGATGCGTGTGTGATACCTTGGAGGTAGACATGCTATGACTCATGCACTGATGTCACAAGAATCGCAAGCCCATTTCATTTTTGGCACTCCACGTTTCATATCCAGGATCTGTTTATGGAGGTTCAACCTCTTCTCCAAGGAAGATCTTCAAGTAGCCACGCACCCTCATGACAATCTCAAATGGCCATCTCCACAAGGGAAAACCAAACCCTGTGAACTTTGACATCCCAACCATTGACCTGCTGGAGAGTGAGTGTCGCGGGTGTCATCATACTGCTTCTCTGCTTATCTGTTTCACTTAGGTCGATGTAGGCTCATGTAGGCTATTGTCTGCTACCGGTTTAGAAGATGCAGATCCGTCGTTTACCCCTTAGCCGTTGATCTCGTACAAACAGAGAAGAACGCATAGTAGGGAATCCAGGGTCGTGCCTCCAAGGGCAGAGCTTATCTTGGTTAGGGCCCAAGGGTCGTACCTCCAAGGGCAGAGCTTATCCTTGGCCCTTGTTCGCTAAGTGCCAGCAACCGCTGTTTGAGCTAATGGAGCAGATGGAGGAGATACAGCTGATGGAGTCGATGTATGCTGCAAGATAGAGAGGGCAAGAGAGTGAGCAGAAGCGTGCCTTATAACTAGTCAGTGTGGGTCCATAACCCTTTCTCAACCTGCCTGAGATTTGAACCAGTGACCTCTCGCTCCAGAGACTAACTCTGTAACGTCTAAGCCACAAAGAGTTATGCTAGGTAGTATTTGCTAGCTATACTATCCAGATTAGACCAAGGGGACTTGCTCCAAAGGAGCAGTGCATGTCTTGCCTATCTGGATCAGGCTTAAGGGACTTACTCCAAGGGAGTAGTGCATGCCTAGTCCGTCCTGTGCCTGTCGAAATATCAGCCATGGACAAGGAGCATTTCATGTCAACACACCTGACTCAAGAAACACAACCCACTCTCCTGATTTGGGAGCATGGAGAGGGTCCATCGACTCTCCCTTGCCGAGCGTCCTTTCATCAAACTCGACATCACGGCTCTTGATGAGCTTTCCAGCTGCTTCGTCCCACAGCCTGTACGCCTTATGTGCAGTGTTGTATTCGACCATTACACACTTACAAGCGCGTGCATCTAGCTTGCCACTTCCTTCTCCTGCTTGGACGTTTGTCAAGGCAGTACAGCCAAAGACCCTCAAGTGTGAGGCATCTGGCTTCTTCCCGGACCATGCCTCTTTTGGCGTCTTGAGCTGCTTCTCTTGCTACTTCTTACCATGCCTTCCAAGCGCGGCTGTCGGAGTGAGATTCACTAGGTAGCAAGCAGTTCTTACACCTTCAGCCCAAGAGCAAGGTAGGAGTTTGGCGTCGAAGATCATGTTTGGAGTCATGCCGAGAATAGTCTCGTTTATCCACTCGACAACGCCATTACTTTGGGGATTGTAGTGCATGGTGGTCTGGTGGTTGATACCGTATTGGTTGAACCAGCCTTTGCAGGCCTCGTACTCACCACCATTGTTGGTGCAAAGTACCTTGACCTTCTGGCTTGTCTGCTGCTCTACCATCGCGACAAAGTCTTGCAGCTTCTCCTTGACCTCTCCCTTTGTCTTGAGGAAGTACATCCACATCTTGCTACTATGGTCGTCGATGAAGGTCAAGAAATACTTACTGCCGCCATTCGAAGGTGTGCGAAATGATCCGCACATATCAAAGTTAATCAGGTCCAAGATTTCTGCCGCACGTTACCCATTACGCTCAAAGGCTATTCTCTTTGCCTTGCCTTGGAGGCATGGCTCATAGAGTTTTTTGCACTTTTCCTCATCCTTGGCCTTGCATCCCTCCATGCCATGAACCACTTCGTACTGCTGCATAGCTTGCAGTGTGCTCTCGGCCACATGGCCAAACCGCCTCTGCCACAGCTCAGCATTTGTGTTGGTGGAGTTGGCCGCCATGGTGACGGCTTGTGGTGCAACATCATGCTTTGGAGACATGGGCTCTTCAACCGCCGCATATCCCTCATTTGTACTCTCAAGTGGTTTCGTTTGCACAACATAGAGCCCATGAACTCTTGGGACCTGTGCAACAAGACTCTCCTTGGGATTGGAGATCTTGATGTCCTTGTTCTTGACAATCACAGCCTCCTCCTCCGTGAAGACGACCGTCATGTCATGGTCCTTGATTTTGGACACTGACAAGAGGTTTGCGGCAAAAGACGGCATGTAGACGACGTTCTTCAGCTTCAAGTCTTTTTCAGTACCGTTCACGTTGATGCTGATCAACTTATCTCCCTCGCCTTGCGTATGGACAACGCTGCCGTTGGCACACCTGAACCGACGTTCACTGTCCCCAATGGAGATGAACCCATCCTACTCCCTTGAAGAGTGATGGTTCGTGCCAGAGTCGAGCTCGTAGGCTCCACGCTTGAGTAGTGCCGCTCCCTTGGCTGTCCGCACGCTCTCAGCCATCATGTTCATCAACTCCTTACCCTTTCCTTTGCCCTCATATCTACCACCATGATCTCCGTCTTCCTTCTTTTGGGCCCTCGCTCCCGTGCCCAATGCCCAAGCTTGTCCCGGATATGGCATTTCCTAAGACGCTTTGAACTCTTTCCACCGCCACCATTGCATTTTCCTCCACCGCGACCGCTTCCCCTGTTGCTATGACCAGAAGAGGAATTGTTGGTACGACCAACGTATTGTGCAGTATAGGCTTAAATGCTAGCCTCACCTTCGCTGCGACGCATGTCCTCGTTGCGCACGTACTCGGACACTGCCTCATACGTAAAATCCTTCTCCTTCTAACTGCCAAAGACAGTGATAAGAGGACCCTAGCTTTGAGGTAGCGCCATGAAGAGGATCATGGCCTGAATGTTGGTGTCCCTTTCCTAGTTCATTTGGGTGACTTGTTGCAGCAGTCCTTCAAACTACAACAGGAAGTCCGGAATCGACTCTCCTTCGTTCATCCTCATCGAAATCAGCCTTTTGATGGATGAAGAGGCAATTTGCGAGAGCCGTCGATTGGTGTACACGTGCAAGCCTCTCATACGCCTTTGATACATGTGTGATATCATGGAGCTGGATATGTTGTGACTCATGCACTGATGTCACAAGAATCGCAATTGCCATGTCATTTTTGACACTCCACGCTTCATATCCAAGATCTGTTTTTGGAGGTTCAACCACTTCTCCAAGGAACATCTTCAAGTAGCCACGCACCCTCATGACAATCTCAAATTGCCATTTTGACAAAGGAAAACCAAACCTTATGAACTTTGACATCCCACCATTGACCTGCTCAAGAGTGAGCGTCACAGGTGTCATCTTATTGCTTCTCTACTTCTCTGGTTCTCTGCTTCATTGAGGCCGACGAAGGCTGATTTAGACTGTTGTCTGCTACCGTTCTAGAAAGTGCAGATCTGTTGCTTATCCCTTAACTATTGATCACCTGCAAATACAGAAGAACGTACACTAGCGAACCCATGATCGTGCCTCCAAGGGCAGAGCTTATCCTGGTTAGGACCCAAGGGTCGTACCTCCAAGGGCAGAGCTTATCCTTGGTCCTTGTTTGCTAAGTGCCAGCACCCACTTTAGAGCTGATGGAGCAGATGGAGCAGATTGAGCTGATGGAGCTGATGGAGCTAATGGAGCTGATGGAGCTGATGGAGTTGATGGAGCTAATGGAGCTGATGTGTGCTGTAAGACAGAGAGGGTGCAAGAGTGCGCAGAAGCATGCCTTACAACTAGTCAGTGTGGGAGAATAACCCTTTGTCAACCTGCCTGAGGCAACGGTCTAGAAAACGAGTTTTGCTATAATGGTTCCTGCCGACCGCTCTTGGTATTGCAACCAAGAGATGATATCACCCCCAGAGCGAAGGTTCCACACTAAGCGGTTCATAGGAATCACTTCCTTACACACTGTCCTTAGCACCTGGTCACTTTCGCGTGAGGAGTAAACTCCAGGGGCTTAGACCAACCAATGCTTCTTTAGTGTCTACCTCTGGTGGACAACTCTGTTAGGAGTCTCAAAGATAAGAACTATACTCAATGACAGGCAACTGACAAATTCTTATAGTCCTAGAGCCAGCCTCTAGCCTAGGCGTGCAGTGGCTCCTTGGATGAGCCACTTTGGGGGAAATCTGGATTGTGTCATCCCCCTTACCTACATGGCGCTCCCTCTGACCGCCAAGTGGCGCCAACCACCAGGAAGGACCTTGGAATGTTCTAACATCTCTCTTAGAACCTTCCTGTCCCCTTTTGGTCACAAAGAAAATTAGTCACCCGGCTGGGATTTGACCCCGTGACCTCATGCTCCGGAGACTAACTCTCGAACATCCAAGCCACAAGGAGTTGTCCTAGGTAGTACTTGCTGGCTATACTATCCAGATTAGACCAAGGGGACTTGCTCCAAAGGAGCAGTGCATACCTTGTCTATCTCGACCAGACTTAGGGGACTTACTCCAAGGGAACAGTGCATGCCTAGTCCGTCCTGTGCCTGTCCAAATATCAGCCATGGACAAGGAGTATATCAGGTCAACAAACTCTCCCCTGCACCTCCGTCCATTAGCTGTGAGATCTCTCCTCTCTCCACCAGTCTTGGCCTCAGTCTTCGTCCGTTGCGTTGACCATACTGATGCCTCGAGTGCCTGCGGAGTGCAATTTGCTGTCCAGCGCCTTTGTCATGCAATCTGCGAGCATCGTCGTGGTCTCCACGTATCATAGGTCCATGATCTCCTTTGCGACAAGGTCGCGTGAGTAGTGGTACGTGGTGTCGATGTGCTTGGTCCGCTCGCAGATGACATCATCCTGTGCCATTTTCATGGCGCTCTTGTTGTCGATGCGGACCTCTATTGCTTCCGTTTTTGGCACTTTCATCTCGGCAAGCAAATTGTGTAGCCACTGTATCTCCTTGCATGCTTCTCACAGAGCGATGTACTCTGCCTCAGCGGTAGAGAGGGAGACACAGTCTTTCTTTCTGCTTACCGAAGAGACTGCACCACCGTTCAAGAGGCACACAAAGCCCGAGATGGACTATTTGTCATCGATTCTTCCTCCCGAGTCGGCGTCTGTGTAGCACACACCAGCCGTTGCGGGTCAGATTCTGCTTGGCCTTCAAACTAGAGTCCCATGTGTCAGGTGTTCTGTAGATAGCGCATGATGCGATACACTGCTTGCGAGTGCTGTGGTCCTGCGTTGGCCACAAACCTGCTCACTTCTCCCACAACATAGCAAATATTAGGGCGTGTTCCTTCCATGGCATACATGAGGCTGCCAAGAGCACACTGGTACGGAATGTTCTCCATCTCACGTCATTCTGCTTCCGTGCTGGGGCTCATGGAAGAGGAGAGCTTGATGTCTGTTATCATGGGTGTGCTCATGGGCTTGCAGTCCTCCATGTTGTAGCGCTTGAGGACCTCCATGATGTACTTGGTCTGGTTCAACTTGATGGTGCGTGCTGCACGATTGCGGTGGACGGCTTTCCCGAGTTAGAACTCGAGCAGACCCATGTCTTTCATCTTGAACCTGTTGCTGAGATCTCTCTTTAGCTTGTGCAATTACTCGACCGGTGAAGAGTAGATGATCAGGTCATCCACGTACAGCGCAACCAGCATCAAGCCTTGCTCATCCTCCGGCACATAGACACTCGGGTCATAGTGGCAGTGCGTGAAGGTAAGCCCGGCCATGAAGTCGTCCATCTCTTTGTACCACATCCTTGGGGCGTATTTCACCCCGTAGAGTTCTTTTACCTATTTGCAAATCTTGCCCTCTGGATTTTTCACTCCCTCGGGCACTTCCATGAGCATCTCTTTGTCTAGCTTTCCGTAGAGGAAAGCTGTCTTGACATCCATCTCATGGACCTCCAGATCTTTTGTAGCAGCGATGCCCAACATGGATCTGATGGAGGCATAGGTGATGACAGGTGTGAAGGTCTCCTCGTAGTCTGAGCCTACACACTGGGAAAACCCCTTCGCCACAACTCTTTCCTTGAACTTGTCGATAGTACCAACGTGCTTGAACTTTTTCCGGAGTACCCACTTTGAGGCCACCACGTGTCCATTTGGGGGCCTATCCACCAAAATCCATGTTCCGTTCTCTTCAATGGATGCGAGCTTGCTATCCACTGCCTCCTTCCACTTGGCCGCATCTGGCAGGTTCATAACCTCCGTTACAGTCACAGGCTCTCCCTAAGCCAAGCATGACCAGTTGAGTCCGGTCCATTGTGCACTCTCAGCATTGTACTTTGGTAGAGGTTTCTTCTACAGCGTACTACGCCATAGTAATGCTAGTGGTGCTTCAAGGCTTAGTTTCTTGTGTTGCTCTTGCGCTGCCAGTGATTTGTTATTTGAGGAAGAGCCACCGACCTCAGAGTTTGACTCAAAGTCCTCGGACGACTCAGACTCAGTGTCAGAGTCCGTCGTTGTGTCAGCCTATATAGCAACTCTCCCTGTAGAACTATCCTTCACTGGCACCATCTGCCACTTTTCTTGTGCCTGATCACCTGACTCTAGCAACACAACCCACTTCCTTGATTTGGGAGCAGGGACAGGGTCCAGTGAATCTCCCTTGTCGAGCGTCCTTTCATCAAACTCGACATCTCGGCTCCTGAAGAGCTTTCTAGCCGCTTGGTCCCACATCCTGTACGCCTTGTATGTAGTGTCGTATCCGACCATTACACAGTTACGAGCGCGTGCATCCAACTTGCCACTTCCTTCTCCTGCTTGGACATTTGTCCAGGCAGTACAGCCAAAGACCCTCAACTGTTTGGCATCTGGCTTCTTCCCTCACCAAGCCTCTTGTGGCGTCTTGAGCTGCTTCTCTTGTTTCTTCTTACAGCGTCTTCCAAGTGCGCCTTCCGGAGTGAGATTCACAAGGTAGCAAGTAGTTCTTGCACCTTCAGCCCAGAAGTGGGGTGGGAATTTGGCGTCGAATAGCATGCTTCGTGTCATGCCGAGGATAGTCTGATTCATCCGATTCGCAACGCTGCTACTCTGGGAAATGTAAGGCGTGGTGGTCTGGTGGTTGATGCCGTGTTGGCTCAACGAGCCTTTGCACGCCTCGTACTCACCACCGTTGTCCGTGCGTAGTGTCTTGACCTTCTTGCTTGTCTGCCGCTCTACCATCACGACAAACATTTGTAGCTTCTCCTTGACCTCTCCCTTTGTCTTGAGGAAGTAGATCCACATCTTGCGAGTGTGGTCAACACTCTTTGCCTTGCCTTGGAGGCATGGCTCACACAGCTATTTGCACTTTCCCTCATCCTTGTCCTTGCATCCCTCTATCCCATGAACCACTTCGTGCTGTTGCATAGCTTGCAGTGTGCTGTCGGCCACATGGCCAAACCGCGTGTGCCACACCTCAGCATTTGTGTCTGTGGAGTTGGCCGCCACGGTGACAACTTGTGGTGCAACATCAGGCTTTGGAGACTTAGGCTCTTCAATCGCCACATATCCCTCATTTATACTGTGAAGAGGTTTGGTCTGCAACACGTAGAGCCCATGAACTCTTGGGATCTGTACGACGAGACTCTCCTTAGGATAGGAGGTCTTGATGTCTTTGTTTTGACAAAAGGTTTGCCGCAAAAGACGTCATGTAGACGACGTTCTCCTGCTTCAAGTCTTTTTCAGCACCATTCACTTTGATGCTGATCAACTTATCTCCCTCGTCTTGCGCATGGACAAGGCTGTCGTAGGCAGACCTGAAGCCACGTTCAGTGTCCCCAATGGAGATGAACCCATCCTTCTCCCTTGAGGAGAGGTGGTTTGTGCCAAATCGAGCCTGTAGGCTCCAAGCTTGAGCAAAGCCGCTCCTTTGCTTGCCGACATGCTCTTAGCCATGACGTTCATCAGCTCCTTCTCACCCTTTCCTTTGCCCTCATATCTACCACCATGATCTCCGTCTTCTTTCTTGGTATTGGGAAAGGGGTCCTCAGGCTCAGTTTCAGGTCCACAAGAGCAAGTTCCAGGAAACTACCAAATACCTGCTCCGATCGTTGATGCGATCAAGTGGCAAAATGTCTACAGTCCAAGTTTCAGGCCGATCCAACGGTCGGATTGGGAGATATGAATTTTCGAAGTTTTGGGGTCATCCACCGCTATTATCTGGGTGACCATGGGCGATGGCTCCATGCCTTAGCCTGAGAAAAGAAAAAGGCAAGAGGTCCAGGGTCAAGACGTGATGGGAGAAATATCCAAAAGGTCCTAGATTCTTGGGTTGCCTTGTCAGAGTATGCTGACTAGGAAAAAAATACCTCTCCTTACTTTTTAGGTGAAGTGAGATCCTTGTGTGCTAGCCATGGCCAAATGGCCATTCTCCATGGGATTGTGGATTATGTGACCAATAGGAGTGTGCCATGAGAGAATTTTCTAGCTCTCTAGGCCGTATGTTAGTGGTCAGCCTGATTGCTAGGCTGATTTCCTCCCTTGTGTAAGATTATGCACTCTAGTGTGTGAGCCTCAGCCTCCATGGCTAAGTGGTTTGGCTTGTGAGAGGGCTCACTTGCCCAAGCTCTAGCTCTATATGTACTCCATCATTTTGAGTGATTCAACAACCATTCTTTAGCACAAGTGATGTCCTTCCAGTCCCACATATCTGCTGCTCCAAGGCTTCCTCTCTCCTCCAGTTTCAATACTTGGTATCACAGCCAAGTTTTGCCACGTCGAGCCAGCACAGGCCGTCACATTGAGAGTGACGGGTTGGGGTGAAACCTACACCACATTTGACAATCGACCACAAGATCTTCAAGTTCAAGAGACTTGATTTCCAACGAGCCCTAGATCTCAAAGATCCAATGGTCGGATTGAGTTATGATCGAAACGAGGTTGGCTAGGGCTATACTCCTCTCTGAGTAAGACTGCCGCCTTGTCATGACCATATGTCTCTCTTTTTTCTTTGTTAAATATAAAACGTAGCACATGAGAATTGAAGTATTTTTCCTAAGCTTTCCATTGGTGTAAAATTATTTGCATTCCATCTGTATGTTTGGGAGAAATATCGTTTACAAGCTGGCTGGTCTCAACTGGAGTAGGAGCAGTAGCATACCATGTTTTCAAAAGGGCATATCTCTAAAAAATCCCCTATTGATGACCCTGTTTTATGGGTCGGTCTGAAAGGTTTTGAGCGGAATTTTCCTGTGGTGGGCTCATATTTTCTGAATGCTCAGTCTGCTGGCCTTTACGGTCCATTTTTTGTCAGACAGATTTCTGGCAGAAGCAGGGGTAGCGCCGCCACTCAAGGGCAGCGTTGAGCATCACCAAAGCTCAAAATAGCAGCAGCACGCGTGGTAACAACAGCCCAGCCCTTGGAGAGCCTGGAAGGACGTGCCAACTTCACATTTTGGAAGATCCGTACGCGCCTCCTTTTGGAGGAGAGGGGCTTGTGGGAGATGGTGAGCTGCGACGAGCGCACTCCGCCTCAATAGGCAAAAGGTATCACCGCAGCGGAGATGGTGGCAAGGAACACGCCGTAGAAAGGTACAACAGATGCAAGTTCACCTACAACTGTAGCGACAGCATATGAGGAGTGGAAGAATAAGGACAGGCAGGCCTACAGGCTGCTTTTCAACACCATTTCCAACCCGCATTTTAAGTACGTGAGTGACAAGGCTACTGCAAAAGAGGGTTAGGAGACGTTGTGCAACAGGTATGAGCGCAAGGATCCTACATTCCTCATGCTTTTGGAGGAGAAGATGATGGCGTTGAAAATGCAGGGTGGCGAAGGGATGGAGGCGTACTTGGACAAGGCAAAACAACTGGCAAAGTAGCTAAAAGTGGCTGGCAACCCTGTGAAAGACACGCCCTTTGTCTTCCTCTTGCTGAGGGGACTCCCAACGAGCTATGACACAGTGTGAAAGACGTTGGAGTGCCAGCCCACTCACAACGTGGACTTCATCTGTATGCACCTGGTGTAGGTAGAACTACGTCGCAATGTAACAAAGCGCAATGCCGGCAGCAACAGCAGTGTAGCAGCTTTCATGGCCATGGGCTCACGCAACCAGCAGCAGCAGCAGTCCGGGCAGTAGAGAGGCAAGAAGAAGGGCAAGTGCCACTATTGCCAGAAAGAGGGAGACTACAAGAAAGAGTGCTTCAAGTTCAAGAGGAACCAGAAAGAGCAGCAGTAACAGCAGCAAAAGCAGCAATCTCCACAGCAACAGCAGCAGCAGTCACAGCAACGTCAGCAGCAGCAACAGTGGCAACAGCACAACCAGATGTGCGTGTGCCATTTTGGCAACATGAACGTCGCCAAGGAGGTGTGCGATCGCCTCTTTATGGAAAAATCTGACATGTGGCAGAAGGAGAAGGTCGATTTGGCGTGTTACAAGGACTCTGGGTGTACCAAGAGCCTGATGCACCACGATTGGTTTACGCAACTGCTCTCCATTCCCCCTCGTCCGATTGCTTTGGGTTATGATCGGGTGGTGTATGCTGAGGGGATTGGGATTATGGAGATATGGTTGGAGACCCCGCGTGGCATTCAAGTGGGAGTGTTCCATGGCGTGCTGTCCGTACCTAATGCTGCATTCAATCTTCTCTCCGTGTCCTCTCTCACCAACACAGGATTGTGAGTCGTCTTTGCAACGACTATGGCTTCCTCCTCGACAAGGAAACAGGAGAGGAGTTGGCCAGGTCGATGAAGGAAGGCGACATGTACCGCCTCTTGGGGGCGACCAAGATCTCGCACGAGCAGAGTCTTGCAACAGTGGTGCAGGAGACAGATGGCGACATCTGGCATGCGCGCTATGGCCACATCGGCATGCGCAACTTGTAGCAACTTCAAACAAAGCAGATGGTGCGTGAGTTTAACTTTCAGGAGTAGTTATGCATCGGCTGTTTTGAGGGGAAGCAGAATCGCAAGGTGTTCTTGGGAGTAGGGGAGCGCGCCACACAGACTTGTGTGGCCCGATGCAGACCCGGAGCTTTGGAGGCTCTAGTTATTCTCTCACCTTCATTGATGATTTCAGCCATTACACTGCTGTGTACTTCCTTATCTCCAAGGACCAGTGCTTTGACAGGTTCAAGGAGTTCAAGGCCATGGTGGAAAACCAGACTGGCAAGAAAATCAAGGCGCTACGCAACGACCGCACTAGACAGTACCTGGGCAGGGAATTCGAGGACTACCTCACAGCGGTAGGCATCAAGGCGCAACACACCGCGCCATACTTACCGCAATAGAACGGCGTAGAAGAATGCACAAACCGCACCATTGTTGAGTCAGCGCGCTCCATGCTGCACGTGACTCGGCTCACCTACGACTCTTGGGCCGAAGTAGTGAGCACTGCGGTGTACATCAAGAACCGCAGTCCAACCAAGGCCTTAAAGCAGATGATGCCGTACGAGGCATGGTTCGGTAAGAAGCCGGGCGTGGGTCATCTTCGTGCATTTGGCAGCTTGGCGAACATACACGTGCTAAAGGAGAAGCGGCAAAAGTGGAATGCGAAAAGCGTGCAGATGCAGATGATTGGCTACAACGTGGCAAGCAAGGCGTATCGCCTCTACGCGAGGGATACTGGTCATGTCATCATCTCCAGGGATGTCGTCTTCAACGAGAGCAACGTCATCGGCACCAACATGTTGGCTCTAGTGGGTGTGGAGGCACCCTCAAGGATGCCTAGCTCTTAGTGGTTCACGCTACCAAGGTTTGGATAGCCGATGGACACCAATGGTGAAGAGTGTGGAGCACAAGGATCACGGATGAGAGTGGGCAGAACACGTCGCATTCAGTAGATCTGAATTGAAACACGTTTTTGTTAGTTAGCATAGTGAGATTACATCAGATTCTTATAGCCTGTGATCGTAGCTTTCCAACGCATCCAAGCACGCCCAAATCGGAGCAGTAGAGCCCCTGCTACGGCCATTGAATTAACCCTTGGTGGAGCCGAGCCGCCCACCGTGCCCACAAACGGGAATGACGGGAGGCGCTTCGACGGTGGCCTGTCGAAGCGCCCTTCCTGTCATCCCAACGTGGGGAGGGGCATGCCTTGGTCCAGGGGACCATCCACATTCATTCCTTCATGACCCATGTGCCTTTGGAGCCCATTGGAGACGAACTAGGATCACTGGCGGTGGATTATCCAGCCACCTATGGCGGGTACCAGATTCCACACGCCCAACACCCGATTTTCGGGCTAGGCTAACTTTCTGAATACTCACTCAAATCGAGCGATTCAAAGGTCGATCCTGCATGGAAAAATCCAAGGAATCCAAATCTAAAGTCAGATCAGGTGTTCGACCACTCCTCAGTGGTCGAACCAGGGAGTACGATCAACGGCACTCATGGCAAGGAGCACACCATGTCAACAATCTCCCCCTTGCACCGCAGCCTTGATGCCCTCTCCTTGGAGCCTGTAGCATTTTAAACTTCACAGCGCAGACCGAGCTCCATGCAGCTTGCATTATGCCTGTCCTTGGGCTGTGCCTTGGTCATGGCATCGGCGAGCATGCGCTTAGTGCCACAATGCACAACAGTTGCATCTCCCTTTGCCACCAAGTCTCGCGCCTAGTGATGACGGATCTCGATGTGCTTGGTTCTCCTGTGCAGCACTGGGTTCTGGGTGAGGCTGATGGCACTCATGTTGTCAACGTTGAGTACCGTGGACTTCTTTTGCAGCACGCCGATCTCCTTTAATAGCCGACGCAGCCACACCGCCTCCTTTGCGGCTTCCGCAAGTGCAATGTACTCCGCTTCGGTGCTGGACAGCGCCACGCAGTCCTGCTTCCTGCTTGCCCATGAAACTGCTGCACCACCAAGCACAAACACGTACCTCGACGTTGATTTTCTGTCATCCATATCACCAGCCCAGTCGGCATCCGAGTAGCCGACCAACTCAAGGGAGTCATCACACGCTCCCCCTCCAAACACGAGCCGCGACTGTTTTGTCGCCTTGAGATAGCGGAGGACCCGCTTCACCGCTTGCCAATGCAACGGCCCGGGGTCAGCAACGTAGCGGCTCACTTAGCCCTCCGCGAAGGCCAAGTCAGGCCGTGTCGCCACTATGGCATACATGATGCTCCCTACTGCGGACTGGTATGGCACACCTGCCATCTCCTCCTCCTCGTCCGTGCTCGAGCCCATGCTCGAGCTCAACTCACATGTGATGGTCATGGGTGTGCTGATGGGGTTGCACTCCTCCATGTTGTAGCGGCGGAGCACCTCTTACACGTACTTTGCCTGCCCCATCTCCGACGTGCGTGCTTTGCGGTCTCTTTTGATGGCGACGCCGAGGTAGTACTCGAGCTCGCCCATGTCGGTCATTTTGAACCGACCGCCCAGCTGCCGCTTCAGGTTCACCAACTCCTCCATGTCCGATGACACGAGGATGAGGTCATCCACATAGAGGACCAACATCTGGTGCAACCCCGGCTGCTTTTGCACGTACACGCTGTGATCTGCCTCGTAGCGCTTGAAGCCAAGCTCGGCCATGAAGCCGTCCATTTTCAGGTACCACATGAGTGGCACTTGCTTCAGTCCGTAGAGCGCCTTGCGAAGCCGGCACACCTTCCCCGGCGGCTCGTCCACCCCCTCCGGCACCTCCATGTAGACCTCCTTGTCCAGGTCGCCGTTGAGGAATGCGGTTTTTACGTCCATTTGGTGGACTTCGTAGTCGCGCGCCGCCGCCACTGAGAGGATGGAACAGATGGAAGCGAACTTCGCCACCAGTGTGAAGGTTTCGTCGTAGTGTTCTCCTTTTCGCTGGGCGTACCCCTTCGCCACCAGCCGCGCCTTGTACTACTCCACCTTCCCCTCCTTAGTGAGCTTCTTCTTGAAGATCCACTTGGAGCCGATGATTTTTGCACCCTCCGGTCTATCAATCAGCTGCCAAGTGTCGTTCTCTTCGTGGGAGGCGAGCTTAGATTTTATGGCTCCCTCCCACTCAGCCCCATCCTTCTGCTGCAACGCCTCCTTGACGGTCTCGGGCTCCTCTTGCACAAAGAACGCTCAAGCAAACCCAGTCCAGGTGCCCTGCGCGGCATCGTACCGTTTTGCCGTCCTTGTGCGTCCGCTTCTCCGGGGCTGCTGCTGTTGAGGCTGCTACTGCTGCTACCGCTACTGTTGCTGCTGCTGCTGCTGCCCTCTCGCGGCGCCACTTGCACCGCTGACCTGCTCCCCCTCTCTTGGGGACTGTGGAGATGCGGGCTCACTCCCCGTCTCCTCGTTCAGCTCCACTGCTGCCGGCGCTTCGGACTCATCGTCCGACTCGGCTCAATGCAAATCAGCCGCTCCCCCATCCCCCGGATTGTTGTCGCCGGTTGGAGCCGCTTGGACGTCATCCTCTTTTGCCTCCTCCGGCGTCTCCCGCTCGAGGAGTGGCAGCCACTCCCCACGCTTGGAGAGACCCGCGTCCTTGTCTGTCCAACGGCTATCCTCGTCGAACGTGACATCGTGACTCTTCACGATCTGTTGTCTCCGCGGGTCGAAGAGCCGGTACGCCTACCTCCCGCTCTCGTACCCGACGAAGATGCACCGGTGAGTCCGCGGGTCCAGCTTTCCCTGCCCCTCCCGTGCCTGCACAACAGCATGTGCAACACAACCAAAAGTGCGAGGTGTGCCACAGTTGGCTTCCTCCCGCTCCACACTTCTTGTGGCGTCTTCCACACCTTGGACTCCGCGTCCTTTAGCGGCTTCGTCGGCGACAGGTTCATGATGTATGCCGCTGTCCGTGCCGCCTCGCCCCAGTACCGCTGCGCGAGGCCTGCATCGCTTAACAGGGACCGGACCATGTTGAGGATGGTGCGGTTCGCCCTCTCGGTGACACCGTTCTGCTGCGGAAAGTGTGGCATAGTTTTCTGCCACGCGATCCCCTTGCTCTTCATCCATGCCGAGCAGCCCTCGTACTCGCCACCGTTGTCGCTCCGGAACGCCTTCACCTTCAACTCCGTTTGCCGCTCCACAGCCGCCACAAATTCCTACATACAAGACAAGACATCGCTCTTCCTCTTGATGATGTAGAGGTAGAGCTTGCGGCTATGGCCATCGATGAAGGTGACAAAGTAGCGCGCCCCACCAATGGAGGACTCGAACGATCCGCACACATCCGTGTGCACCACCTCCAACTTCGTCGATGCACACATCCCTTTGCCGTCAAACGGCTGCCGTGTCGCCTTGCCCACCACGCATGGCTCGCACACGGCATTCTTGGCTGCATCGAGGCCCTTGACCTCAAGGCCCCGCACCACTTCCTTCTTTGCCATGTCCCTCACAGTTGAGGGAGCGATGTGACATAGGCGGCGGTGCCATAGGTCCAGATTTCCTTCATCCTTTGTCACGAGGTCAACGGCGTCAGTCCTTACCGCATCGGCAAGGACCTTGGTACGAAGAAGGTATAGGTCCTCCTCCCTCTTGCCATGCGCAATCACCTCGCCATCTCCCTCCTTTCGGATGATGGCCTCCTTCTTGTAGAAGAGCACCTCGAGCCCCTTGTCGGTAAGGCGGCTCACTGACAACAGATTTGCCCCAAAGCTGGGCATGTGGAGCACGTCGCAAATGGTGCACGGAATGACTTTCCCATTCACCACTGACTCAATGCAAACATTGCCTTTGCCCGCGGCCAACTCTGTTTTGCCGTTGGCCACTGTCATGCGCCGCTCGGTGGCGCCATTGGTGACGAATGCCGCCCGGTTGCATTGTGTGTGGCGGCCTGATCCGGAGTCGATCACAGTGACTTCCGGATCTGTCAAGTCGGTAGACTCCCTGGCCATCATGGCTTGGATGTCCTTCTTCCCGCCCTTCCCAGGCTGGTCCGACTTCTTGTTGGGGTAGTTGCGTGCATAGTGGCCCTGTTTGCCACAGTTGTAGCACTCCCCTTTGTTGTCACCTCTCTTGGTGCCCTGGTTAGCACCCTTCCCCTTCTTGCCTCCCCCTCCACCTTGAGGGCGGACGGCATAGGCGGAACTTGATGTTGCCCCACTCTCTCTCCCACCACGTCGCATCCATTCTTTGCGGACGTACTCAGCCACCTTCGGGTACTTTAGCTCATCGGCGGACCAGCCGCCTATGACGGTGATCATGGGACTCCAACTGTCCGGCAAGGCTGGAAGGAGGATCATAGCTTGCAACTGAGGGTCGACCTTCCATCCGGTGGCTACGCATTCGGCAGTGAGGGACTCAATCTGCTGCAGAATCTCCATGATGTCGTCGCCTTTGTTGGCTCGAAGGGTGACGAGCCTCTTGAAGACGAAGAGCTGGTTAGCAAGGTTGGTGGACTGGTAGATGGTGCAGAATTTCTTCCAGGCCTCCGCGGCCTCCGTGCATCCTTGAATCAGTGCGCGCTGCGGCGGAGCTAGCGCTAACACCAACAATGCAAGCGCCTTCTTGTTGCGCTTCTTGTACTTGTCCACTTCATCCGTCGTCGCGGTATCCAGAGGCACGGTCTCATCACCGTTGACCAGCTCAAGCAGGCCCTTGTCATTGAGGTAGACCTCAAATTGCCACCTCCACAAGGGGAAGCCATTCCCATCAAACTTGGAGACGGCGCCGATGCTCTCTTGCTCGGTCGTTGCCATGGCGCGCGACGGTAGCGTGAAGCTTGAAGAGCTAGGGTCCGTCTAGGAACGTGGGCCCATAACCATTTGTTGCCTCTAGTGGGTGTGGAGGCACCCTCAAGGATGCCTAGCTCTCAGTGGTTCACGCTACCAAGGTTTGGGCAGTCAATGGACACTAATGGTGAAGAGTGTGGAGCACAAGGATCACGGATGAGAGTGGGCAGAACACGTCGCATTCAGTAGATCTGAATCGAAACACGTTTTTATTACTTAACATAGTAAGATTACATCAGATTCTTATAGCCTGTGATCTAAGCTTTCCAACGCATCCAAGCACGCCCAAATTGGAGCAGTAGAGCCCCTGCTACGGCCGTCGAAGTAACCCTTGGTGGAGCCGAGCCGCCCACCGTGCCCACGAACGGGAGTGACGGGAGGCGCTTCGACGGTGGCCTGTCGAAGCGAACTTCCTGTCATCCCAATGTGGGGAGGGGCATGCCTTGGTCCATGGGACCATCCACATTCATTCCTTCATGGCCCATGTGCCTTTGGAGCCCATTGGAGACGAACTAGGATCACTGGCGGTGGATTATCCCGCCACCTATGGCGGGTACCAGATTCCACACGCCCAACACCCGATTTTTGGGCCAGGCTAACTTTCTGAATACTCACTCAAATCGAGCGATTCAAAGGTCTATCCTGCATGGAACAATCCAAGGAATCCAAATCTGAAGTCAGATCAGGTGTTCGACCACTCCTCAATGGTCGAACCAGGGAGTACGATCAACAACACTCATGGCAAGGGGCACACCATGTCAACACAACATTGTCTGTGAAGAGGCAGCAGAAGTAGTAGCAGATGAGGTAGTGGGAGCAGATATCCTTCCTGACCCAGTCTCTCCTGATCCTTCCTCAACTATGACAGTGGGAGAACCAGTCTACTCTCCCATGTCTGATGTTGCACATACACTGGCCTCATCGGCAGAAGCAGAGGAAGACGATGCACCATCATCAACATGAGCACTTGTGCCAGCAGCACTGCGCCAGCCGCCTGCTAACGCTCCAGCACCAGGTCGAAGGTACCCTTTCAGGGTACGCTACAAGCCTGGTGAGCGTGGGCATTTCAGGATGCTCCAGAAACCAAACCTGATCAACGTTGCAATTACAGCAGACTCTGATAAGCCGACGTCGTACAAGGAGGCCATGGCTGCACCTGATGCAGCAAATTGGGTACACACTGTGCAGCAGGAGATACAGTCGCAGCTCGACAATGGTACGTGGGAGCTGACTAAGCGTCCACCTGGACGTAAGGTGATCAAGTGCAAGTGGGTGTTCAAGAAGAAGCAGGGAGCAGATGGCAACCTGGAAAAGTACAAGGGGAGGCTGGTCGCCAAGGGCTACTCGCAAGAGGAAGGCATCGACTACACGAAAACCTTTACTCCTGTTGCAAAGTTTGCCTTTGTGCCCACACTCCTTTCTTATGCAGCAGCTGAGGACTTTGAGATTCACCACATGGATGTCAAGATGGCATGAACGGTGACTTGGAGGAGGAGATCTATATGGAGCAGCCAGAGGGATTCCCCATGGATGGCCAGGAGGACCTGGTTTCCAAGTTGCAGAAGTCGCTGTACGGCCTCAAGCAAGCACTGCGTACTTGGAACCAGATTTTGGATGCGGCGCTGTAGTGCATGGGGTTTGAATGTACGGAGTGTGACTATAGTGTCTATTGCTGGCACCATGGTCATGAGGTGCTCATCATCATCGCCTGTGTGAATAACATGCTCCTCCTTTTGAACAGCATGTCTGCACTACACAAATTCAACGAGGCCATGCAGGAGTGCTTCTAGATGTTCGCTCTCAGGGAGGCATCATACTTCCTCAGTATCCAAATCATGCATGAAGCAACGGACAAGAAAACAAGGCCGACACATTGGCACTAGCCTTCCGTTCCTAGAATTGAAACTAGAAGAAGATATCACCCTTAGAAATCACGGTTGCACACTGAGCACTTCATAGGAATCACTTCCTTCCACTGTGTCCTTAGCACCTTGTCACTTTCGCATGAGGAGCTAACTCCTGGTGCTATGACCAACAAATGCTTCTTTAGTGTCTGCCTCTGGTGGACAACTCTCTAAGGAGTCTCAAAGGTAAGAACTGTAATAAATCATAGGCAAGTGACACGTACTCATTATCCTAGAGCCAGCCTCTAGCCTAGGCACGTAGTGGCTCCTTGAATGAGCCACTTTGAGGGCAATCTAGATTGCATCATCCACCCTGCCTACATGGCGCTCCCTGTGACCGTCAAGTGGCACCAGCCACCAGGAAGGACCTTGGAATGTTCTAAGATTTCTCTTAGAATCTTCTTGTGTTCCTTTTGGTCAAAAAGAAACTTAATATTGGGCCGGGATTCGACCTAACGACCCCTTGCTCCAGAGACTAACTCTGGAATGTCTAAGCCACAAGGAGTTGTCCTAAGTAGTGTTTGCTGGTTATGCCATCCAGTTTAGACCAAGGGGACTTGCTCCAAAGGAACAATACATACCTTGTCTATCTTGACCAGCCTTAGGGGACTTACTCCAAGGGAGCACTGCATGCCTAGTCCGTCCTGTGCCTGTCCAAATGTCAGCTATGAACAAGGGGCATATCAGGTCAACACACGCAAACTCGATGATGGTGCAGTTGCATGTTCTGCTACACCATTCTGCTACACTGAGTATGGTTTGGTATGTTATGCTTTAATGCCAGCATTTGTAAGGAAATCCTAGAACTCCTCTCTATTATACTTTCGACCGCGATCGGTGTATAACGCCTAGATTTTCTTGCCTTTTTGGTTCTCCACCATTGCCTTGAACTACTTGACCCTGTCAAAGCATTGGTCCTTGGAAGAAAAGACGTGTAGAGTAGTGTAACGGCTGAATTTATCAATAGAGGTAAGGAAATATCTAGAGCCTCCAAAGCTTTTGGTTTGGATCGGGCTACACAAGTCTATGTATACCAGCTCTAACACTCTTTTACATGCTCCCTTGTTCTAAAGAACGTCATGCAATGCTACTTCCCCTCCAAACACCCGATGCACAACTTCTACTCAAAGCTAGAGATGGAGGACAAGTCGCACACCATCTGCTTTACTTGAGGCTACTACAAAGCACGCATGTTGATGTGGCTGGAACGTTCATGCCAGATCTCACCATATATTATTGGTACGATTGCTGGAAGGCTTTACTCACGTGGGATCCTGGTTTCTCCTAGCAAGCGGTACATGTCGTCCTCCTTCATCAACCTGGCCAACTCCTCTGCTATGTTCTTCTTGAGGATGTAGTCATAGTCATCGTCAAAGACAACGCGCACTCTTGTATTGGTGAGAGAGGAGACTAAGAGAAGGTTGACTACAGCATTAAGTACCTATGGTAGGCCATGGAGTACTCGTATTTCAATGCCACATGAGGTCTCCAGCTATATCTCCATCATCCAAATCTCCTTAGCATATGCTACCGGATCATCACCCAAAGCAAAATGTCAAGGGGAGATTAAAAGCCATAGCAAGAACTACTCCTTATGGTATATCACACTCTTGGTGCACCGTGCATCCTCATACTATGCCAGATTCGCCTTTTCTTCCTGAGACATGTCAGACTTTGCCATAAAAAGGCGGTTGCGCACTTTTGTAGCCACATTCATGTTGCCGAAAGTGGCATACTCCAGCCTGGTTTTGTTGCTACTTTTCCTAACGCTACTGTGATTATTGCTGCTGATCCTATGGACACTACTCCTTGTACTACTACTGTAACGGCTATTACTACTGTTGCTCCTTTTGGTCTCTCTTGAACTTGAAGCACTCTTTCTTGTAGTGCCCCTCCTTCAGGCACTAGTGGCATTAACCTTCTTTCTTGCATCCCTACTTTCCAGACTGCTATGGGTACTGGTTGCGTGATCCCATAGAACACTATGGGCTGTACTATGCACTTTAGACCAAGGAGACTTGCTCCAAAGGAGCAGTGCATGCCATGTCTATCTCAACCAGACTTAGGGGACTTACTCCAAAGGAGCACTCATGCCTAGTTTGTCTTGTGCCAGTCCAAATTTCTGCTATGGACAAAGGGCATATCTGGTCAAAAAACTCTCCCTTGTACCTCTGTCAATTTACTATGAGATATCTGTTCTCTCCATCTGTCTAGGCCTTAGTTTTCGTCGGCTACGTTGACCATACTGATGCCTCGGTTACCTGGAGAAGACAATTCGCTATCAAGTGCCTTGGTCATGCAATCTACGAGCATCTTCTTGGTCTCCATGTATTCCAGGTCTACAATCTCCTTTGCATCCAGGTCGCATGATGTCGATGTACTTGGTCCACCGAAAGATGACGTCATCTTGTGCCATTTTCATAGCACTCTTGTTGTCAATGCGGACCTGCATTAATTCTGTCCGTGGTACTTTCGTCTCAGCAAGCAAACTTTGTACCCACTGTGTCTCCTTGCATGCTTCTGACAGAGCAAAGTACTCTGCCTCACTATTAGAGAGGGAGTTATTCTTACCAAAGATACTCGACCACCGTTCAAGAGGCACACGAAGCCCAAGGTGGTCTTTTTGTCATCGATTCTTCCTCTCCAGTCAGCGTCTCTATAGAAAACCAACTGAACCGGGTGAAATCCTTCTTGATTCCAAACTGGAGTCCCATGTATCATGTCTTCTGTAGATATTGCATGATGCGCTTAACTGCTTGCCAGTGCTGTGGCCCTGGATTGACCACAAACGTGCTCACTTGTCCTACAGTAAAGCAAATGTCAGGGTGAATTCCTACCATGGCATACATAAGGCTGCCAACACCAGACTGGTAAGGAAATTTCTCCATCTCACACCTTTTTCAGATTCCGTGCTGGGGCTCATGGAAGAGGAGAGCTTAATGTTTGTTGTCATGGGTGTGCTCATTGGCTTACAGTCCTCCATGTTGTAGCGCTTGAGGACCTCCATGATGTACTTGGTCTAGTTCATTTCGATGGTACATGCTGCTCGATTGCGCTGGACGTCTATCTTAAGGTAGAACTGCAAAAGACCCATGTCCTTCATCTTGAACCCATTGCTAAGATGTGCCTTTAGCTTGTTCAATAGCCCGAAAGATGACGAGCAGATGATCAGGTCATCTACATATGGTGCAACCAGTATGAAGCCTTCTTCATCCTCCCGCACGTAGACACTAGGATCATTTTGGCAGTGTGTGAAGGTGAGCCCGGTCATGAAGCCGTCCATCTCCTTGTACCACATCCTTGGGGCTTGTTTCAGCTTGTAGAGTACATTCACTGGTTTACAAACCTTGCCCTCTCGAGCTTTCACTCCCTCTGGCACTTCCATTAGAACTTCTTTGTCAAGGTTCCCATACAGGAAAGCTCTCTTGACGTCCATCTTGTCGACATCCAGATCTTTTACAAGAGTGATTCCCAACATGTATCTGATGGAGGTAAAGGTAATGACAGGCATGGAGGTCTCCTCGTACTTTGAGCCTCCACACTGGGAGAACCCCTTTGCAACAACTCTTGCCTTGTACTTGTCAATGATACCATCCTGCTTGAACTTCCTCGGAAGTATCCACTTTGACACCAGCACGTGGACATTTGAGAGCCTGTCCACCACAGCCCATGTTCTGTTCTCTTGAATAGATACAAGTTTGCTTTCCATTGCCGCCTTTCACTTGGCCACATCTGGCATGTTCATAGCCTCTGCTACGGTCACAGGCTCTTCCTGACCCAAGCAAGACCAGCTGAGTCCGGCCCATTCCGCACTACCAGCATCGTACTTAGGCGGAGGTTTCTTCTGGAGTGTTGTTGGTGGTGCTTCAAGCCTTACATTCTTTAGTTGCTCTTGCACTACGAGTGCTCCGTTGTTTGAGGAAGAGCCACCAGCCTCAGAGTTTGACTCAGAGGCCTCGCACAGCTAAGACTTGTCGGTGAACGGTCCCCAGGTGGAGGCAGTTCCAATGTGCCGTACGGGTCTACTGTGCTCACAGCTATGTTTTGTGTGGGTTCCGAGTCTAAGCGTGAGCTTTCTAGTTGCCCCACGCTATGTTTCCAGGAGTTGAAGGCAAATGTGAGACAGTCACTTTTGCGAAGGGATTAACGCGATCTTGTATTAGTTTTTTAACATGGAAATGATCTGAACATTTGTAGGCTAGTCATGAGCTCTCCAACGCACCAAACCGTGCGCGATTCGGATAACCGTAGCTCCTGCTACGTCAGTCAAAGCGCAACACCCCAAACCAACCGCTCACTCGGCGGCGCGCACCACGTCGCACGCCGAGGCGCCTTCACACATCAAGGACCCATCAAAACGCCTTTCCGGAGGCGCAGATGTCCCTACGCATAGTGGCGGCACCCCTTGCGCCTTTGGAGTCTGTTTTGATGAGTTAATCATCGAGTTTGGTGATGGGGATGGATGTGGGTCGAAACCTGTTCGCAAACCTACAGTCGGAATTTTCACGAAGTCCCCGAGTAACAAAACGTACTACTGAGTTCCAAATGCCAAACCAGAAATTTTGCTAAGTCCCTCAATAACAAAGTGCACTACTGGTATCCGGCGGATCATTCGTCGGATGCCTCAGCAGCCCTTCCGGAGCAAAATCTCCAGATGGACTTCTGTTACTCGGTCAGGTGGATTATCCACCTCCGGTCGAACCGCGGCCGACTCCCAGAGCCGCCGCACACACCCCAACTTTGGAAGCCCATATCTCCCTCGTTACTTGTCCGATTCCGGTGAACCAACTTCCACCGGATTCAGCGACTCGTAAACTTTCAGGAGCTATCCTCTATTTTAGGATCCGAGTAATCCTCGAGTCACCAGATCCGTCGACGAGGATTTTTCTCTCTCTAACGGCTCGCCGGCGCCTCCCGGCGCCGCATGTGGGCATGCAGAGGGGCAAATCTTCAACATTCTCCCCCTTGCACCTGCCATGCCCGCTGCTCCTGCTTGCTCTCACTCATCTTCCGCTACACCCTCCAGCTCATCATAGCAGGTCATCCCAAGTCCGGCCACGCTCAATGCGTACCGGTCAACGGGTTGCGCTTTGGTCAAGCAATCCGCAAGCATGTTGTGCGTGCTGCAATGCTGCAGCACCACCTGCCCCTTTTCAATCATGTCCCGTGCGTAGTGGTAACGCACGTCGATATGCTTTGTCCTGCTGTGTTGCGTCGGGTTGTTGGTCAGCAAAATTGAGCCGGTGTTGTCCTCTTGCACCACCGTAGGCTCTTGCTGCGGCACGCCCAGCTCCCCCAGCAACCTGCGGAGCCACACCGCCTCCTTGACTGCCTCGGCCAGCGTGATGTACTTCGCTTCCACTGTGGAGGTGGCGACGCAGTCTTGTTTTCTGCTACACCACGAGACCGCTGCACCAGCAAGGAAGAACACGTAGCCGGATATAGACTTCTGCTTGTCCACATCGCAAACGTAGTCTGCGTTTGTGTAGCAGACCAGACACAAGGGGTCCGCCCGCCCCTCGCCGTCAAACCTCAAGCGCGTATGCCGCATCGCCTTCAGGTAGCGGAGGATGCGCTTGACCGCCTGCTAGTGTAGTGGCCCTGGATCGGCCACGTACCTACTCACTTGGCCCACCCTGTAGGCCAGGTCTGGTCAAGTCGCCACCATGGCGTACATGAGGCTGGCCACCGCCGATTGGTAGGGTACCCCTGCCATATCCTCCCGCTCTTCTTTTGTTTGCAGCGCCATTGCCGCACTCAGTTCACAGGTCGTGGAGACTGGACTGCCAACTGGTTTGCAGTCCTCCATGCCGTACCGCTTCAGCACCTCGGCCACGTATTGGCCTGTCCCAGCTCCAGCGGGCGTGCCCTCCGGTTCCGCGTAATGCTCACCCCGAGGTAGTACTCCAGCTGCCCCATGTCCGACATCTGGAATCTGCTGCTCAGCTGCTCTTTGAGCTGCTGTAGGCTCGGCAAATCTGTCGAGCACACAATCAGGTCATCCACGTAGAGTGCAGCAATCTGATGGAGCTGTTTTTTGCGCCGCACGTACACACTGTGATCTGCCTCATATTGCTTGAAGGCGAGTTGTGCCATGAAGCTGTCCATCTGTTGGTACCACCATCTGGGCGATTGCTTTAGCCCATACAAGGACTTCCGCAGATTACACACCTTGCCCTCTGGCGCCTCCACCCCCTCTGGCACCTCCATGTAGATCTCTTTGACTATGATGTCGTTGAGGAAGGCCGTCTTTACGTCCATTTGGTGGAGCTCCATGTCCTTCGCGGCTGCCACCGCAAGGATCGCCCGGATGCTTGTGAACTTGGCGACAGGAGCAAACGTCTCATCGTAGTACTCTCCCTTACGCTGTGCGTAACCTTTCGCCACCAGATGCACCTTGTACTTGTCAACCACACCTTCCTTTGTGAACTTTGTCTTAAAGACTCACTTTGAGCCGATGACCTTGGCATCTTTCGGCCTGTCAACCAGCTCCCATGTATCATTTTTCGTGATGGACGCCAGCTCCAATATGATGGCTACGTCCCATTAATCCCCTTCGGCCCGTGCAAGCGCCTCTTGCACAGTAGTCGGCTCCGTTGATGCAGCCAGCATGCACAGCGTCATGCCAATCCATCGACCATTCCTTGCATCAAAGTGCTTCCACGCTTTTCGCTGCCTCCCGCTGCGAGGCGGTAGTTTTGGTGGCGCATCGTTGCTCTGCTACAATCCCTCCGACTGAGCACGCTCCGGTTCATCATCGACCGGACGGCTCCCCGAGGATCTCTCCCACTCCGGCGAAACATCGCCTTGACGGACGGCGCATCCAGTGGATTTTCCACCGACGCTCGTTGCACACTCTGTCGGGAGTGCGCGCCTTGGGACCCTTGGTGCCTCATCCATCGGATCCTTCCGGTGGATCTCCTCATTAGCTTGATCGTCATCAGAGTCCTCCGCGTCGGCTGCCACCGTTGGTGCACCTTCGCGCTCTGATGCCGCATCCTCAACTTCGGCGTCCGCCGACTCCTCGTAGTCAAGGAGCTGGAATCACTCCCCACATTTGGAGAGTCCACCATGCCCACGTCGTTGCTGCTGATGTAGCTCTGCTGTTCGTTGAACTCAACATCTCGGCTGTGGATTACCTCCTCCTTGCGCATGTCGTAGAGCTGGTGCGCCTTATGCGTGCTCACATAGCCAAGGAAGAGATACGAATTTGCACGCAGCTCCAACTTGCTGTCACGCCTGTGCGCAGCCTGCACCACCGCGTGCGCCTTGCACCTGAACACTTTCAGGTGTGCCACACTTGGCTTGCGCCCGCTCCAAATCTCTTGCGGCGTCTTCCAGCCGCTCCTCCCCTTCAGCACCGCTGGAGGAGTAAGGTTGATGGTATAGCTCGCTGTACGCACAGCTTCTGCCCAGAAGCTTTGCGGCAATGCCGCATCCACCAACATGGTCCGTACCATGTTCAGCAGCGTCTGGTTCGCCCGCTCCGCCACGCCATTTGACTGAGGCGAATACGGCATAGTTTGTTGCCATTTTATGCCCTGCTGCTTCATCCACCCGCTACAGCCCACATACTCTCCGCCGTTGTCACTGCATAGCGCTCTGACCTTCCGGTCAGTCTGCCTCTCCACCGCGGCGACATACTCCTTCAGTTGGTCCAGGACCTCGTNAGGTTGATGGTGTAGCTCGCCGTACGCACAACTTCCGCCCAGAAGCTTCGCGGCAATTCCGCATCCACCAACATGGTCCGTACCATGTTCAGCAGCGTCTGGTTCGCCCGCTCCGCCACGCCATTTGACTGAGGCGAATACGGCATAGTTTGTTGCCATTTTATGCCCTGCTGCTTCATCCACCCGCTACAGCCCACATACTCTCCGCCGTTGTCACTGCATAGCGCTCTGACCTTCCGGTCAGTCTGCCTCTCCACCGCGGCGACATACTCCTTCAGTTGGTCCAGGACCTCGTCTTTCCGCTTCATGAAGTACACGAAGAGTTTTCTGCTATAGTCATCAATAAAGGTGACAAAGTAATGCGCGCCGCTCTTTGACGCCGTCTTGAATGGTCCGCACACGTCGCTGTGCACGACCTCCAGCAGGTCCGAAGCGCGATTCACGTTCTCGTTGAACGGTTCGTGCCGCACCTTGCCCAAAATGCAAGCCTCGCACTTTTTATACACTGCTACATCTGTCCCCTCTTCCGCACAGTCGATGACGAGGCCGCGTACGAGTTCGCGCTTCGCCATCTCCTTCACGACTGCGGGTGAGGAATGCCCTAGTCATTGGTGCCAGAGCTCCAGATCAGCTCCCCCTCCTTTGGCCAGGTTGACGGTGCGTTCCTGCAAGTCTGCTGAATCTGTCACCGCGGGGATCACCTTCGTCTCCACGATGTAGAGGCCTCCCTCGCCCTTGGCCTCTAGCACGGGCTCGCCGCCACCGTCCTTGTGCACGACTGCCCCTCTTCTCCTGAAGAGCACCTCGTACCCCTTGTCAGATAGGCGGCTAACACTTAGAATGTCAGCCAAGCCGCGTACATGCTGCACGTCCTTGATGACGCGCTGCACCCACTTTCCGCCAACCACCACCTCCACGTCCACGTCTCCTTGGCCAGCCGTCCGTTCGACCTTGTCGTTCGCGACAACCATGGATTTGCTGGACTTGGTGTAATTGATGAACCCAACCTTCTCGACCTGGGTATGCTCCTCCGCTCCGGATTCAAGGCATCGCCGGTTGGCCTTCTTGAGGTAATGGTTTTGAGTGTCGCTGAGGAGCGCCTTCTTGCCTTTAGTGTCCTTGCCGCCAGTCTTTGCCTCCTCGGTGCACTCACGGACCCAATGACCCTCCTTGCCGCAGTTACGGCACGCACCCTTCTTGGCGCCCTTCTTCCCGCCGCCATGTCCGCCACCTCCCTTGACCCCGCTTCCGCCACCACGCGTTTTGGTGACAAGGGCCGATAAGGATGACGAGGACTCCCTGCGGCTTTGTCGCTGCGCCTCGTTGCAAATGTACTCTGCGACTATGCCATAGGTGAGCTTGTCCTCTGCCCATCTTCCCAAGACTGTAATGAGAGGGCTCAACCTGTCAGGAAGGGCCATGAGGAGGGCCATCGCCTGCAGCTGCGTGTCGATCTTCCACCCCACGACGTTGCATTGTGAGGCGAGCGACTCGATCTGCTGCATGCCGGTAATGACATCATCCCCCTCCTCGATTCTCACTGTCAAGAGTCGCTTCATATGGAGGATTTTGTTTCCCAGCGACTTGGATTCATCGATGGCACAGAGTTTTTGCCAAGCTTTGGCTGCCGGCTTGCAGCCCTAGAAGTAGCCCCACTGCGACTCGGCCATCCTGGACACCAGCAGCACGAGCGCCTCCGTGTTCTTCTTTGCGAAGGCCTCCTTCTGCGCTTCCGTCGCCGTCGCTTCATCGAGGACTTCCGTCCCCTTCATGACCTCCAGCAGCCCCTTATACGCGAGGTGCAGCTCGAAGTGCCACCTCCATAGTCCGGCGCCACGGCCTCCTGCATACTTCTAGATGGGCTTCGTCTCCTTCTGCGCCATTTGCGTAGTCTTAAACTCCAAGACCTCAGAGCTTGACGGCGAAGTCGTCCCTGACGACAGTCCCGTCCGCCGTGAAAGGTCGTGAGCGATGTGTAGACCGGTGAGGGCCGCGGGCCCATAACCCTTTTGTCGGTAAACGGCCCCTGGGTGGAGGCAGTTCCAACATGCCAGACGATTCTACTGTGCTCACGGCTATGCTTTGTGCGGGTTCTTAGTCTAAGCGTGAGCTTTCTAGTCGCCCCACGCTATGTTTCTGGGAGTTGAAGGCAAATGTGAGACAATCACTTTTGCAAAGGGAATAATGTGATTTTGCATTAGTTTTTTAACATGGACATGATCTGAA
>SZWC01003679.1:10544-21880 GCA_023375785.1 Penium margaritaceum | reverse complement strand
CATGAGCGCCTCCGTGTTCTTCTTTGCGAAGGCCTCCTTCTGCGCTTCCGTCACCGTCGCTTCGTCAAGGACTTCCGTCCCCTTCATGACCTCCAGCAGCCCCTTATACGCGAGGTGCAGCTCGAAGTGCCACCTCCATAGTCCGGCGCCACGGCCTCCTGCATACTTCTAGATGGGCTTCGTCTCCTTCTGCGCCATTTGCGTAGTCTTAAACTCCAAGACCTCAGAGCTTGACGGCGAAGTCGTCCCTGACGACAGTCCCGTCCGCCGTGAAAGGTCGTGAGCGATGTGTAGACCGGTGAGGGCCGCGGGCCCATAACCCTTTTGTCGGTAAACGGCCCCTGGGTGGAGGCAGTTCCAACATGCCAGACGATTCTACTGTGCTCACGGCTATGCTTTGTGCGGGTTCTTAGTCTAAGCGTGAGCTTTCTAGTCGCCCCACGCTATGTTTATGGGAGTTGAAGGCAAATGTGAGACAATCACTTTTGTGAAGGGAATAATGAAATTTTGCATTAGTTTTTTAGCATGGACATGATCTGAACATTTGTAGGCTAGTCATGAGCTTTCCAACGCACCAAACCATGCGTAATTCGGATAATCGTAGCTCCCGCTACGTTAGTCGAAGCGCAGCAGCCCAAACCAGCCGCTCACTCGGCGGCGCATACCACGTCGCCCACCGAGGCGCCTTCACACATCAAGGACCCATCAAAACGCCTTTCCGGAGGCGCAGATGTCCCTACGCGTAGTGGCGGCGCCCCTTGTGCCTTTGGGGTCTGTTTTGATGAGTTAATCATCGAGTTTGGTGATGGGGATGGATGTGGGTCGAAACCTGTTCGCGGACCTGCAATCGGAATTTTGACGAAGTCCCCGAGTAACAGAATATACTACTGAGTTCCGGACACCGAGCCAGAAATTTGGCCAGGTCCCTCAATAACAAACTGCACTACTGGCATCCGGCGGATCATTCGTCGGACGCCCCGGCAGCCCTTCCGGAGCAAAATCTCCAGATGGACTTCTGTTACTCGGTCAGGTGGATTATCCACCTCCGGTCGAACCGCGGCCGACTCCCAGAGCCACAACGCACACCCCAACTTTGGAAGTCCATATCTCCCTCGTTACTTGTCCGATTCCGGTGATACAACTTCCGCCGGATTTAGCGACTCGTCACATTTCAGGGGCAATCCTCTATTTTTGGATTTGAACAATCCTTGAGTCTCCAGATCCGTCGACGAGGATTTTCCTCTCTCTGGCGGCTCGTCGGCGCCTCCTGGCGCCGCACTTGGGCATGAAGAGGGGCAAATCTTCAACAAGACTCCGTTTCACAGTCTGTTGGTGTGTGAGCCTGCACAACCACTCTCCCTACCGCACCTCCATTCTACTTTATTGGCACCATCTGCCAGTTCTTAAGTGCTTTATCACCTGACTCGAGCAACACGACCCACTCTCCTAATTTGGAAGCATGGAGAGCATCTAGCGGCACTTCCTTGTTGAGCGTCCTTCCATGGAATTTCACGTCTCGGCTCCTAATGAGCTTTCCAACGGCTTGGTCCCACGACCACTACACCTTGTGTGTAGTGTCGTATCCAACCATTACACACTTGCAAGCGCATACATGAAGCTTGCCACTTCCTTCTCCTGCTTGGATCTTTGCTCAAGTAGTGCAGCAAAAAAACCGCAAATGTCAGGCGTCTAGCTTCTGCCCTGACCAAGCCTCTTCGGACTTCCTGAATTGCTTCTCTTGTTGCTTCTTGCCACGTCATTAAAGCACAGTGTTGGAGTGCGATTTACAAGGTAGCAAGCAATTCTTGCAGCTTCAGTCCCGAAGCAAGGTGGGAGTTTGGCGTCAAAGAGCATACTTCATGTCATGCCTAGGATAGTGTCATTCATGCGCTCAACAACACCATTGCTGTGGAGGGTGTAAGACGTGGTTGTTTGGTGGTTGATACCGTGCTGGCTCAATCATCCTTTGCACGCCTCGTAATCACAGCCATTGTCCCTGTGCAGTTCCTTGACCTTCTTGCTTGTCTGCGGCTCTACCATGGCGACAAACTCTTATAGCTTGTCCTTGAGCTCTCCCTTTGTCTTGAGGAAGTAGATCCACATCTTGTGACCATGGTCATCAATGAAGTTCACAAAGTACTTGCTGCCGCCGTTCAAAGGATTACAGAATGGTGCACAAACATCAGAGTGAATCATGTCCAGGATTGTTGCTGCACGTTGTCCTTACACTAAAAGGATTTTCTCTTTGCATTGCCTTGGAGGCATGGCTAACACAACTTCTTCCACTTTCCCTCATCCTTAGCCTTCTATCCCTCCATCCCATGAACCACTTTGTACTACTGCATAGCTTGCAATGTGCTGTCACCCACATGGCCAAAGCGCCTGTGCCACAACTCAGCATTTGTATTTTTCGTGGAGTTAGCCGCCATAGTGACAGCCTGTGGTGTAACATCAAGCTTAGGAGACTTGGCAACGTACGGCAGTAATCTTGGAACCTCATTTACTCTGATGTTTACTCACCATTCCGCTCTCCTTCAAAACTGTTAACCTGATATGCCCCTTGTCCATAGTTGACATTTGGATAGGCACAAGATGGACTAGGCATGCACTGCTCCCTTGGACTAAGTCCCCTAAGTCTGATCCAAATAGACAAGGCATGCAATCCTCCATTGGAGCAAGTCTCCTTGGTCTGAAGTGCATAGTATAGCCAGCAAACACTACTTAGTATAAGTCCTTGTGGCTTAGACGTTCTACAGTTAATCTCCTGAGGAAGAAGTCACTAGGTCAAATCCTAGCCCAGTGACTAGTTTTCTTTGTGACCAAAAGGCGGACAGGAAGGTTCTAAGAGACATCTTAGAACATTCCAAGGACCTTCCGGATGGCTGGTGCCACTTGGCAGTCAAAGAGAGTGCCATGTAGGCAGGGGGGATGATGTAGTCTACATTGCCCCCAAAGTGCCACATCCAAGGAGTCACTGCGTGCCTAGGCTGAGACTGGCTCTAGGACTATAAGTTCCTGTCAGTTGCTTGTGATTCAATACAGTTATTACCTTTGAGACTCCTCACAGAATTGTCCACCAGAGGCAGACACTAAAGAAGCATTGGTTGGTCTAAGCCCAAGGAGTTAGCTCCTCATGCAAAAGTGACCAGGTGCTAAGGACACAGTGCAAGGATTTGATTCTTATTAATTGCTCAGTGTAGAATCGTGATTTTGAGGGTGATATCTCCTTCTAGTTACAATACTAGGGGCAGACGGAAAGTGCCATTGTGTCGGCCTTGTTTTCTAGTCTGTTGCCTCAGGCCGCTTGACTGATATCTCCTCTTTATTGCAATACTAGGAGTCGACGACAAGTTCCATTATGTTGGCCTTGTTTTCTAGTCCGTTGCCTCAAGCCGGTTGACAAAGGGTTATGGGCCCACATTTACAAGTTGCAAGGCATGCTTGTGCGCACTCTCTTGCCCTCTCAATCTTGTAGCGCGCATTAGCTCCATCCGCTCCATCAGCTCCAACGACGGGTGCTAGACATAGCAAACAAGGGCCAAGGACAAGCTCTACCTTTGGAGGTATGACCCTTGGGTCCTAACCAGGATAGGCTCTGCCCTTGGAGGCATGATCTTGGGTTCGCTAAAGTGTGTTGTTCTCTGCTTGCAGGTGATCAACAACTAAGAGGTAAGCAACGGATTTGCACCTTTTAAACAGGTAGCAAACAACAGCCTACATCAGCCTACATCGGCCTCAACAAAGCACAAAAGCATCGAAGCAATATGACAATACCCNGCTCCAACGGCGGGTGCTAGACATAGCAAACAAGGGCCAAGGACAAGCTCTACCTTTGGAGGTATGACCCTTGGGTCCTAACCAGGATAGGCTCTGCCCTTGGAGGCATGATCTTGGGTTCGCTAAAGTGTGTTGTTCTCTGCTTGCAGGTGATCAACAACTAAGAGGTAAGCAACGGATTTGCACCTTTTAAACAGGTAGCAAACAACAGCCTACATCAGCCTACATCGGCCTCAACAAAGCAGAAAAGCATTGAAGCAATATGACGATACCCACGACGCTTGGTCTTGAGCAGGTTAACGGTGGGATGTCAAAGTTCACATGGATAGGTTTTTCCTTATGGAAATGCCAATTTGAGTTTGTCATGAGGGTGCATGGCTACTTAAAGATATTCCTTGGAGAAGAGGTTGAACCTCCTAAGATAGACGCTGAGTATGAAGCATGGAGTACAAAAACGACATGGCGCTTGCAATTCTTGTGATATCATTGCATGAGTCACAGCATGTCCACCTCCAAGGCATCATACATGCATCAAAGGCTCACAAAGACTTGCACGTGTACACAATCAATGGCTCTTGTAGATTGCCTCATCATCCTTCAATAAATGATTTTGATGAAGGTGAGGGAGGGAGAGTCGATTCTGGACTTCCTAGTACGGGTTGAAAGACCACTTCAGCAAGTGATCTAAATGAATAGGGAAATCGACACCAAAATGCAGGCCATGATCGTCCTCATGGCGCTACTTGAAATCTGGGATCCTCTTATTACCGTCTTTTGCGGTTGGAATGAGGAGGATGTGATGTTTGAGGTAGTGTCCGAGTGCGTGCGCAACGGGGCCATGTGTCACATTGGTAGTGAGGCTAAGATTTCAACCTATGTTGCACAGTATGGTGGCCATTGCAACAACTCCTCTTGTGGTCAGAGCGGCAGCAAAAGCCGTGGCGGTGGAGGAAGGGGCAATGGTAGCAATGGATAGGATTCAAAGTATCCTAGATAGTGTCATGATTGTGCCAAGCCTAGACAATGGACGTGGAAGTGCAGGGCTCCTAAGGATGAAGATGGAGATCATGGAGGTAAGGAGGAGGGCAAAGGAAAGGATAAGGAGGCGTTGACAAACATCATGGCTGAGAGCATGATGACAGCCAAGGGAGCAACACTACTGAAGCGTGGAGCCTACGTGCTCAACTCTGGCACAAACTACCACTCTTCAAGGGAGAAGGGTGGGTTCATCTCCATGTGGACACTAAAGTTACTTCACGTGTGCCAACAGCAGCCTTGTTCATGTGTAAGACGAGGAAGATACGTTAATCAGCGTCAACGTGAATGGTGCTGAAAAAGACTTGAAGCTGGAGAACGTTGTCTACGTGTCGTCTTTTACGACAAACCACTTGTCGATGTCCAGAATCATGGACCACGACATGAAATTCGTCTTCACAAAGGACAATGCCGTGTTTATCAAGAAGAAGGATATCAAGATCTCCTAACCCAAAGAGAGTAGAGTCACACAGGTCCCAAGAGTGGATGGGCTCTACGTCATGCAGACTAAGCCCCTTGAGATTAAAAATGAGGGATATACGGCGATTGAAGAGCCCAAGTATCCAAAGCCTGATGTCGTACCATAATCTGTCACCATAGCGGCCAACTCCACCAAAGACAGATGCAGAGTTGTGGTACAAGCCGTTTGGCCATGTGGCTCATAGCACATTGCAAGCTATACAGCAATAGGAAATGGTTCATTGAACCGAGGGATGCACGACCACGGATGAGGGAAAGTCCAAGAAGTTGAGTGAGTCTTGCCTCCAAGGAAAGGCAAACAGAAATCCCTATGAGCGTTATGGGCAACGTGCGGTAGCAATCTTGGACTTGATTCACTCTGATGTTTGTGGACCATTTCGCACTCATTCAAACGGCGGCATCAAGTACTTCTTGACCTTCATGGATGACCATTGTTGTAAGATATGGGTCTACTTCCTCAAGACAAAGGGAGAGGTCAAGGAAAAGCTGTAAGAGTTTGCCGCCATGGTAGAACGGCAGACAAACAAGAAGGTCAAAGTACTGCTCATGAACAACAGTGGTAAATACGAGGCGTGCAAAGGTTTTTACCACCAAACCACCTCGTCTCACACCCTCCAGAGCAATGGCACGAAGCATTCTTTTTTACGCCAAACTCAAACCTTGCTTCTGGACTGAAACTGCAAGAACTTCTTACTACCTTGTGAATCTCACTTTGGCAGCCGTGCTTGGAGGGCATGGTAAGATGCAGCAATAAAAGCAGCTGAGGACGCCACAGGAGGCTTGCTTAGGGAAGAAGCCAGATGTCTCATACTTGAAGGTCTTTGATTCTACTGTCTAGGCAAAGGTCCAAGCAGGGAAAGGAAGTGGCAAGCTGGATGCAGGTGCTCGCAAGTGTGTAATGGTCGGCTATAACAATGCACACAAGGCGTATAGGCTGTGGGAGCAAGCACCTAGAAAATTCATCAGGAGTCAAAACAATTAGACATAGGGTCATCCGGCTCAGTCTCAGGTCCACATGAGCCAATTCTGGGAATCTACTAGATGCCAGCTCAGATCGTCCATCGGACTTCTACATTACAAAGATCAGGTGGTCGATTATCTACGGTCCAAGATTCATGCTGATCGAACAGTTGGATTGAGCGATATGAATTTTCAAATTTTTCAAGGTCATGGACCGCCTGTGTTTGGGTGCTCATGGGTGACGGCTCCATGCCTCAGCCTCAGAAAAGAAAAAGGCAAGAGGTGTATGGTCAAGACCTCATGGAAGAAATATCCAATAAGGTCCTTGGTCTTAGGATTGCCTTGTTAGAGTGTGTTGACTAGGATAAAAGTACATTTCTTTACATTTTAGGTTAGGTGAGATCCTTGTATGCTAGCCATGGACACATGCCAATTTTCCATGGGATTGTGGCTTATGTGACCACTAGGAATGAGCCATGAGAGAATTCTCTAGCTCTCTAGGTTGTGTGTGACTGCTCAGCCTGATTGGTAGGTTGATTTCCTCTCTTGTGTAAGATTGTGGACTCTCATTTGTGAGCCTTAGCCTCCATGGCTAAGTGGTGAAGCTTGTGAGAGGGCTGGCTTTCCCAAGCTCTCGGTTTATATGTACTCCATCATTTTGAGTGATTCAACAACCATTCTTCAGCACAACTGATGCCCTTTTAGTCACACATGCTCGCTGCTCCCTCTCTCCCTCTCTCCTTCAGTTCGAACATTTGGTATCAGAGCCAAGTTTTGCTAGTTTCAGCCAATACAGGTTGTCACGTTGAGAGTGATGGCTGAGGGTTAAACCTTGACCGAATTTGACAATTGACCATTGCATGTTCAATTTTGAGAGACAAGCTTTCAAACGAGCCCATGATTGTGAAGTTCCAATGGTCGGATTGAGAGTAATGCCCAAAACGAGATCGGCAAGGGCTACACTCTTCTCTACGAGTAAGACTGCCGCCTCGTGATGACCATAACTCTCTTGTTTCTTTTTCAAGTTTAAGAAGTGGCACATGCGGATTGTAGTATCTTTCCTAAGCTTTGCATTGGTGCAAAGTTATTTGCATTCACTTGATTCGTTTGGGAGAAATGTTGTTTACAAGCTGGCTGATCTGAGTTGGAATTGGAGCCGAAGAGTACCCTGTTTTCAAGAGCGCATATCTGTCCAAATTCCTCAATGATGAACCTTTTTCATGGGTCGATCCACAAGGTTTTGAGCTGCATGTTCCAATGCTGGGCTCTGTTTTTCCAAATTCGTAGTCTGCTTGCATCCACAGTCCATTTTCTGTCAGAGATTTCTAGTAGAACCATTAGCAGAAGCAGGGGTAGCGCCGCCATCCAAGGGCAGCGCTGAGCATCACCAAAGCTCAAAATGGCATCTATAGGCATGACAGAGCCAAGATTTTTGAGAGGCTAGAGGGAAACACCGATTTCATGTTTTGGATGATCCGTACCCGCCTCCTTTTGGAGGAGTGGAGCTTGTGGGATGTGGTGAGCGGCGACGAGTCGATTCCAAATGTGGAAGCAACAGGCATCACTGCAGCACAGATGGTCGCAGGGATGACGCCACAGAAGGGTCCAGGCGATGCAGGTTCATCTGCACCTGCACCAGTGGCGTATGAGGAGTGGAAGAAGAAGGACAAGCAGGCCTACAGGTTGCTCGTCAACACCATCTCCAACCCGCATCTTCGGTACATGAGTGACAAGGCCATTGTAAAGGAGGGATGGGACACGTTGTACAAGAAGAATGAGAGCAAGGACCCAGCATTCCTCATGTTTTTGGAGGAAAAGATGATGGCGCTAAAAATGCAGGGTGGTGAAGGGATGGAGGCATACCTAGACAGGGCGAAGGAGCTGGCGAAGCAACTGAGAGCGGCCGACAACCCTATAGAAGAGACGTGCTTCATCCTCCTCTTTCTTAAGGGACTCTCAACAAGCTACGACACGATGCGAGAGACACAAGAGTGCGCGCCAACTCTTGACATTGACTTCATCTGCACACACCTAGTGCAGGTGGAATTGCGTTGCAATGCAGGAAAGCACAATGGCGGTCGTAACAGTGAAACAGTTTTTGTGGCCACGAGCTCACGCAACGAGCAGTAGCAGCAATAGTCTGGACAAAACACAGGCAAAAAGAAAGGCAAGCACCACTACTGCCAGAAAGAAGGGCACTTCTAGAAGGAGTGCCGCCGCCTGCCGCTGATCGCGGCCTCAGCCGCATCGACGACCGAGGGGCCACGAGGGCATCCAAGGCAAGGCCTCGTGGACTCGTGCCCTTGCCCTCATTTGCCCTCCTTGCAAGCGAGCGAGCGATGACGAGGGAGGGGGATGAGGGACAATAGGCGAGAGATCCTTGTGCAAAATTGCCTATGGGCCTTGCTCGCGACCATTTCGTGCTTGAACGTAAAAAATGTAAATCAAAGTTTGTTTGTGACCAAAATCAACATAAAGTAACGGAATACATTGTGCGAACGCATGAGCTCGAGGTAAAAACCCCCGGTTGGGGTCCCAAAAGCAGGGGTAAGGCTAAAAACGGAAATGGGCCTCCTGAGACTCGAAACATTCGAGTCTCCCTGATCTGGGGCGTTGATGATGATTTCCCCTCAGTCTTGCGAAGGGGGAAAATCCCTGATACGGAATGGGAACGCCATTCTGCGAACCCCGAGGACGAATTCAAAGCACGAGCTAGAGATGCGATACGTTACAGTGGTTCTCAGAGCCAGACGACCCCCGTGACTAAGGGTTCGATGGAAACGGCGGCTATGTCGTATATTAAATGCCACCGACAGCTGCAAGCAACAACAAAAATGCCCGAAGGGACTACAGCATCTGTACATCACGAATTGAAGGCCATAAAGTGCGTTAGAGAGGTGGAAAAGGCTATACTTGGGGGAGCCTCTCCTCACTTCCACGGGGCTAGGAGGATTTTTGTGGGATGGGGTGGAGAGTCCCCATTCCCAAAACCACCAAATCCTCTCCATGTACAAGAATTCTTCCTCCCTCCCTCATCCAAAAGACTGGGTTAACTTTCTTTCCCAAGATCAGGGACCCTCACGACCCGAGAGCACCCTAAAATGAAGGAGAGTGTCACCTTGAAGGGTTTAAACCACTCTCCAAAGTCACCGGCTCAAGGGAGACGCCGCTGAAGAACACGAGAGGCCCCAAAGAGCGTGAAGAGAAGGCCAAGGAAGACAAGAAGACAAGAGGAAGACAAGGAAGTAGAAAAAAGAGTGAAAGAGCTGGTAGGAATTCGTAGAATTCCCTCTTTGACTTCTTGCTCTTGTTTTGTGAGGGACACTCACATCCCTTGTCATTTCCTTGTCTTGTAATTTTCTCTTATCCTACATTCTAGTCACTACCATTTGCCGTGAGTCACGGCTTAGGAAGACTAGTTTTCAGAGTCCACGCCCTTGTGCCCATGTGGCGGCCAAGGAAAATCTGAATTGTATTTGTAATTACCTCACCGATCGTGAGAGCAAGGAGATTGTGGGAGGCGATCCCTCCTCAAAGTTGTGGGATAATCCGTACAACGACTTTGACATGCTATTTTCACGAGGGACGAGATGTCAAGTCCCGAACTGTCAAAGAGCAACAAGGGCAAGGTGGTGACGACCTCACCACATGCTCTTGGCGGACTCCAAATCTTGGGAGCCGCCGCCGCGAGCACGGTTGCCAAACCAAAGGCAACCGTATCGCCAAAGGCAACCGGCACCAACCTTGGCGACACCGAGAAGCGTGCAGAAGCCAAAACAATGCTCGATGAGCACGTCGACGCGCACGTGGGCGGCCCCCACGCAACGGACGACGCGCTCCAGGAGGAACATCCGGGCATGGACCCCGACAAAGAGCACGACGTTGATGATGGTGAAGGCGATGAGGATCGCGATCAACGCCATCGCTGTACGGCGAACTTGAGTGTCCTTGCCGCCAGCCTTTGTCTCCTCGCTGCACTCACAGGCCGAATAACCCTCCTTGCCGCAGTTACGACACGCACCCTTCTTGGCGCCCTTCTTCCCGCTGCCATGTCCGCCGCCTCCCTTGGCCCCGCTTCCGCCACCACGGGTTTTGGTGACAAGGGCCGATGAGGACGACGAGGACTCCTTGTGGCTCTGTCGCTGCGCCTCGTTGCAAATGTACTCTGCGACTACGCCATAGGTGAGCTTGTCCTCTGCCCATCTTCCCAAGACTGTAATGAGAGGGCTCCAACTGTCAGGAAGGGCCATGAGGAGGGCCATCGCTTGCAGCTGCGTGTTGATCTTCCACCCCACGCCATTGTATTGTGAGGCAAGCGACTCCATCTGCTGCATCCCGGTGATGACATTATCCCCCTCCTCGATTCTCACTGTCAGGAGTCACTTCATTAGGAAGATTTTGTTCGCCAGCGACTTGGATTGATGGATGGCACAGAGTTTTTGCCAAGCTTTGGCTGCCAGCTTGCAGCCCTAGAAGTAGCCACACTGCGACTCGGCCATCCCGGACACCAGCAGCATGAGCGCCTCCGTGTTCTTCTTTGCGAAGGCCTCCTTCTGCGCTTCCGTCACCGTCGCTTCGTCAAGGACTTCCGTCCCCTTCATGACCTCCAGCAGCCCCTTATACGCGAGGTGCAGCTCGAAGTGCCACCTCCATAGTCCGGCGCCACGGCCTCCTGCATACTTCTAGATGGGCTTCGTCTCCTTCTGCGCCATTTGCGTAGTCTTAAACTCCAAGACCTCAGAGCTTGACGGCGAAGTCGTCCCTGACGACAGTCCCGTCCGCCGTGAAAGGTCGTGAGCGATGTGTAGACCGGTGAGGGCCGCGGGCCCATAACCCTTTTGTCGGTAAACGGCCCCTGGGTGGAGGCAGTTCCAACATGCCAGACGATTCTACTGTGCTCACGGCTATGCTTTGTGCGGGTTCTTAGTCTAAGCGTGAGCTTTCTAGTCGCCCCACGCTATGTTTCTGGGAGTTGAAGGCAAATGTGAGACAATCACTTTTGCAAAGGGAATAATGTGATTTTGCATTAGTTTTTTAACATGGACATGATCTGAACATTTGTAGGCTAGTCATGAGCTTTCCAA
>SZWC01003678.1:147491-173705 GCA_023375785.1 Penium margaritaceum | reverse complement strand
AAGCAAGCTCCTCAGACAACGAAAGCACAGGAGGCCCCTGCACCGACCTCTCCTCAAGCGGAGTCTGACCTTGAGACCCTCCGTGCCGCACCTCCTCCTCCTCCCACCCTGATCCCTCCTCAGCATGCCTGTCCCCTCCCCCTGCTCCGGAGGCCTCGCAACCGTGTCGGAGCAGGCGGGTGCCTCCTTCCCTGGCTGTCGACAGCGACGGCAGCTGCGGCGACACTCTCTGACGGGGAGCTCGGCAGAGCGACGGGGAGCTCGCCCTTGCAGAACAGACAGAACTCGCACGCACGCAAAGCAAGCGGCCTGGGAGCAAGCCGTCGCCTGCCGACGGCTTCGCAGCCACCCCTCCTGCGCCGACCCCGCCCCCCACGCCCCTTCCTCCGGCCAAACCAGGGGGCTGCCGGGCGACCCTGGTAGGTGCGCGACGACGACGGTGGGGCGACGCCCGACCTGCCGCCCTTGCTGCAAGGCGGCGGAGTGTGCCGAAGTCCCGACAGGGTGCGTTGGCATCATCCAGACCCGTAGCTTGGCGGTACTGCCTGCCTGCCGCCCCCCCATCTCCTCCTCCTCCTCTTCTCCCTCCCCTCCCTCCGCTCACTAGGGCTGCGCTGGGACCTGAGCCCCATACCGTCCGGCAGAGTGGGGCAGCAAGAGAGGCCATGTCGAGCCCAGCCCTTCCCTACCAGCCTGAGTGTGGGGGCGCAGACTCGTGCGGACTCCAGAAAGTCCGGCCGCCGCCTGGCTCTCGCCAATGGGGGTCTGAGATTCTAGCGCTGCACGCGTTGGGGAGTCCAGAGTCCAGAGTTCAGAGTTGCCAGGGTTGAGTTGGGTGGCTACGAAGCGCACTCGCTCGCGCGAGGGTTCTCGGCACAGTCCGCTCTCAGAGCTCTTCTTCACGCGCAGACACCCGTTCCTTGTGCACACTCGTGGCGACGTCCCCGCATGGGGAGGGGGAGGGGATGAGCAGATGGAACGAGCAGTGGAGCCAACGGCTAGAGTGGGCCTCGTCGGCGATAGGGAGGGAGGGAGGAAGAGAGAAAGAAGCGGACGTGGTCAGCGCGAACACGGACGTGCGGGGTGAGGGCTCTAATTCAGAACGATGGCCACCTCCATGCGCACTTCTGCGGGCAGTCAGGAATCATGGGAGAGGTGCCGTGCCGATGAGAAATGCCGCCGCACGGCGTGAGAGAGCCGCCTCCATGCAGACCAGCGCCGCTATGCGCTGCGTTCCGACAGGTCGCGTTGCGTCGCGTTGTGTGACGTGCCGGAGTTGCGCTGCCTCGAATGGCAGCGATCCAAGGCCGTGGCGGCGGGGGAGAATGCTCCAGGGATCTGCCGTGGATGGGGCAGGGCGAGCAGGTGGAAGCGGCAGGTGCGGGCAGGTGTTGCCATTCAGACGCTGCTCTGTGGCTCGCCCTCCGCCTCAGCAAACCCTCAGCCCCTACTGCCCTCTGCCTCTGCCCACGGCTCCTTGCTCCCGCTTCCTTGCCCTCATCTGCTGGTGCTCCGGCCCTCAAGAAGGGCAGCGAGGACACCCGTTGGCCCGGCGACCCAGGCTGTCGGGGGTGCACACGTGTCGAGCTCACAAGGGCCGTGCAGCGATATGCACGTCGTCGGCAAGTCCGCCACTGTTATGGGGGAATCCGAGGCTGGCGCCCAACGTGGACACGCATGGAGGCATGAGATAAGGGTCTGTTTGGCGAAGCTCGATTTGTTCAATATGTAGTCTAGCTCTAGTAGGAATCCGTCTAAGTGCTTCGCTCTCCTTTGACTTCTCGAAAGTGGGAGTCCACTGTGGTAGGCCACATGGTTCCGAATGTCACTGGTTGTGGGGACAGCTGTCATTGTATGTGTTACACCAAGCGGAATGTGGGCTGTTTAAAGGGACAAGGCCCCAAGAGAAGATGATTTGAGGAATTGGGACAAATGGATAATTTGTATGTAGAAGAAGATGTACTTCGATGACAAGCGTTAAACAAGTTGAGTGCATAACTGCAATGACAAGAATCACAATAAGGCATATGTTGGGTATTCGGTGCTCAAGTTCAGCCATGCGTTCAATGCCGAGTCGTGATTGGTCACTTAGCGAAACTCCACCTCTGAGAGTGGGTGCTCACTGGAGATTTAGCGTTTGTGTGTGGAGAGCACAGTCGCAGCGGAAAGATAAACTTGGAGATGTCTGGGAACTAGAGCTGGAAAATACAGGTTAATTACAATGAACAAAGTACAGGGTATTTATACTCTCTGGCCGGCTACTCTAGCCCCAGCCTACAGGTCTCCTAGCTTGCTATAGGAAGCTACTTGCTCCTGAACCCAATGCTCTGCTTGCACCTCAACCTGGTGCTCTACTTGCACCAAAAGCCTAGTGCGAGAAGTTCTCGGCCGTCGATCGTCTAGATCGACGGTCCTTCTGTCTCTCGGCGAGCCGCCCCGTTGGTCGCGTATGTCTCGCGGCGGTGGGTGCGGTCGCCGTGTTGTGCGCGCCACCGGAAGTGCTGCGACCGTCGTGCGGCCGCAGCCACCGTTTTTGCTGCCGACGTTGACCGCGGCTGTTTCTGGGAGCCGTCCGTCGAAACAACCCCTCGGCGGGTGGCGTCACCGGTATGCCACTCGCCGAGAGGAGGAGAAGCCACCCTCACGTGGCGTGTTCAGAACGCCACGCGAATGTGCGAGCGAAACACGCCCTTGGCGTGTGGAGCTCGCACTCGCTCGCTTGCTCCTCGCGTCCTCGCGTCCTCGCGTCCTCGCATCCGCACAGTCGCGGTCGAGCAGAGGCGAGCCCGACTGCGAGCCAAATTTCGGAAAAACGGAAAATGGCCCCGATGCCCCTCAAACGCGGTCGAGGCCCCGAGTATGCCAGAAAAACATGGCACCTCGTTGCATTCACCCCCCCTCCCCCATCGGAGGCGCGACGTCCCGGCGTGCCGGAGATACTCCTGGAGAATAGTGTTGGTACCCCCGACATGGAAGTTGGCCTCTGGCTCCCAAGAGTTATGCTCCGCCGGGTACCCCTTCCATTGCACCAAAAACTCACGCCGTCGTCCCCTCTGGTGGTCCGCTAGAATCTTCTCCACCTCAAACTCCTCACTTCCTTCAACCTGGACAGTAGGAGGTGGAGCTGTCCCGCGACTCTGGAAGAAGGTGTTGGGGTCGCGATAGGCACGAAGCAGGGAGATGTGGAACACCGGATGGATGGTGTACTGAGCTGGCAGCTCCAGCTTGTATGAAACGGCCGACCGCTTCTCCAAAATGAAGAACGGACCCACCCATCGCGGTTTCAGCTTGGGACTCCCAACTCCCATTAACTCCATTTTAGTAGAGTTAAGCATCACCTGATCTCCAACTTGGAACTCCTCCCCAAAGCGATGCTTATCAGCCTACCGCTTCTGCTGCTTCTATGCCTTCAACAGCCGTTGCCACACCATGTCCGAAGTGGTGGCAAACCCTTCAGCAATCTGTTGCACAGCCGGAAGAGATGTTGCCGTAGCAAGGGCGGCTCGGCGCAGTGGCTGGTGGCCATAGACCACCTCAAACGGTGGCTTTCCTGTTGATGCTGACACCGCTGAGTTGTAGGCAAACTCTGCCACTCCGAGCTTCTCCTCCCAACCCTGTCCATCTGGTGGGACCATGCTCTACAGCAACTGCTCTAATGTCTAGTTCGTGCGCTCTGTCTGCCCATCGCTCTGTGGGTGGTATGCTATGGTCAGCTGCACTCACGTGCCCAGCTTCTCCATGAAGTGAAGCGTGGATCGCGATCTGAGACCACCAACTGCGGCACTCCATGCAGCTTGATGACATGACTGAGGAGGAGTTGAGCTGTCCCGGCAGCTATGATCCCCTCGGGACATGCGATGAAGTGTGCCATCTTGGAGAACCGGTCCACCACCACCAACACCGTGTTGTTGCCTTGCTGCGTCACAAGAAACCCGCCAATGAAGTCGAGCAAAATGTCTGTCCATGGCCTCTCTCGTACATGCAATGGCTACAGCTCCCCTGGTGGCTTGATCCTCCGCGCCTTGATGCGTTGGCACACATCGCAGCTGCTCACAAACCTCTTGCAATCAGTTGCCATTGACGACCACCAGTATTGGCGTGCCAAGGCTTTGAGCGTCTTGTCGAGATCGAAGTGACCCAAGTAATGGGTATCATGCGCCTCCTCCAGCAAGAACTGCTTCAATGGCGCATAGTCCGGCACGAGAATCCTTTGCTCCTAACCCCTTCGTCAATACACTCCATCCCACGTGGCGTCTTTCAGCGCACCACCCGTGAAATCACTGTCCACGCCATAGCCGTGCTTGAACAGGCCATGCATGACTGGAGATCCCATCAGCACTAAGATGGCATTGAGGCTCAAGTCCGGCCTCCGCAATAGAGGATCTGCCGGGTTCACCTTCCCAGGCTTGTATTGGATCTCGTAGTCAAAACTCCCTTCCAATAACTGCATCCAGCGAGTTTGTCGGCGACTAAGGTTTGGCTGCGTCTTTAGGTTCTTCAGGTCGTAATGGTCCATGAAGACCACGCAGCGCCGCGACTCGAGGTAGCACCTCCAGTGCTTGAACGCATGGATCAACGCCAGCATCTCCTTCTCATGGATTGCGTAGTTCAGCTCCGCACCTCGCAACTTGCAAGACGCGTATGAAATCGGCTGCGGCCCCTTCCCATGATCCTGCATCAGCACCGCCCCAATGGCATAGACGCTCGCGTCCGTCGCCATGACGTACTCCTTGGATGATTCCGGATGCACTAGAACCGGAGCGTCACACATTGCAGCCTTGAGCTCCTGAAAGCTCTTCTGCTCCTGATCGCCCCATTCCCACTGGTGATCCTTCTTCAGCAGTTGAGTCAGCGGCACACCCTTTTCTGTGTACCTCCGGATGAATTTCCGGTAGTAGTTGACAAACCACAGGAACACCTAGATATCACGCACGCACTTTAGTGTCGGCCACTACTTCACTGCTTCCACCTTTTTTGGGTCCATGCGGAGACCCTTGCCGCTGACGATGTGCCCAAGGAACTCCACCTCCCTTTTCTCAAACTCGCACTTGGAAAGCTTTGCAAACAACTTCTCTTTCCGAAGAATGTCCAGCACTTGCCGAAGATGTTGCTGATGCTCTTTTCGAGTTTGGGAGTACATGAGGATGTCGTCGAGGAACACCACCACAAACTGGTCCAAGTGAGGGTGGAAAATCCTGTTCATGAGGCTCATGAACGTTGCAGGAGCATTGGTCAACCCAAACGGCATCACGAGGTACTCGAAATGACCGTACCGCGTCCGGAACACCGTCTTCTCCACATCCTGCTCCGCAATCCGGATCTAATGGTACCCTGAGTGCAAGTCAATCTTGCTAAAGAACTTCGCTCCCCTCAGCTGGTCAAACAGCTCCTCGACCCTTGGCAGCGGGTACCGATTCTTGATCGTTACGTTGTTCAGTGCGCTATAGTCCACGCACATCCGCAGCTCCCTTGTGTTTTTCCTCACAAAGAAGACCAGTGTCGCGTAAGGTGACACCGACGGTCAGATGAACCCCTGCTCTGTCAGCTCCTTCAACTGCTTCTTCAGCTCACCCAGCTCATTATCGCTCATACGATAAGCAGCCCGCACCATTGGAGTTGCTCCAGGAAGAAGCTCAATTTTTTGGTCGATGTCCCGCTTCGGTGGTAAACCTTTTGGCAGCTCAGTAGGAAACACGTCACTATAGCTGTCCAATACTCCCTTGACGCCTTCCAACAGCTCTACTACAGGTGCTTTCTGCTACTCTCCCTCTTGTTGCTTTGTCTCCACTGCCAACACTTCCACCTCCTCAGCTGCTACCTCTTATCGCATCCACACAAGGTACACTTGATCCCCCTTGCACTGACAGCGCTTCAGCTGCACGTAACTCAACTAGGGCATCTTGCCTGCCTTGGAGTCCTTCTCCTCTGTCCACAACGGCAAAACAATTTGTTCTCCGCATTTCTTCACTTTCACCTGGTTGCGCACCCAATCCACAGTAGGATTCCACCGGTGCAGCCAATCACGCCCCAAAATGGCATCGTAGGTATCCATTGGGCACGTGCAAATGTTCAACTCGCACGACAGATTGTCTAGACGGACCCTCAGAGGCTTCAAAGGCAGTCCGCACTCCAGCTCCCCTTACACCAACTTGGCCGTAGTCGGCTTCCCGGGTAGCCGTACAAGCCCCAACCTCTTTGCAAGCTTGTCGCTGAAGAATGAGTGCGACGTGCCGTAATCTAGTAACGCTTTAATCTGCCGGCGTGTCTGGCGCCCCTCGCCGTCCGTAGAACCAGCCGATAAAATTTCAGCTTTCAGGAGGATCCTCGGAACGCTCCCGCTTTGTAGCGGATTGGACGGAATCCTTGGCCGACTAGGCCAAAACCGCGGTGCTTGAGGGTCTCCGACCCTCAAGCCATCCCGTCCAACCGCCCACAGTCCCAGGTGACCCCGCTCGAGCCACGTGGCTCCTTCGACCGGTCGGCGTGGCACTGCCACGCTACACTCCCCCCCGCTAGGAGTGAGAGCCGCCTCGGCATCTTCGGTAATCCCGACGTGGGATTCGAGCCCTGGAGCTCTGATACCAATGTAGCGGATTGGACGGAATCCTTGGCCGACTAGGCCAAAACCGCGGTGCTTGAGGGTCTCCGACCCTCAAGCCATCCCGTCCAACCGCCCACAGTCCCAGGTGACCCCGCTCGAGCCACGTGGCTCCTTCGACCGGTCGGCGTGGCACTGCCACGCTACACGCTTCCTTCGCTCTGCAGCAATACACTTGGCAGCTTCCTAGTTGTCGAAGGACTTTCAAGGCTGGTGTTCGCTGATGCGAACGAAGCTTTCCAAGCACATGGCCGCTTGCCACTCACTGTTGATTACCGTTTCCCTGCTGCTTCTTCTTCTAGTCCTTCTTGTGGTGCCCAGGCTTCCCGCAGATCCAGCAATTCCCACCACGCGGCTTGCTCTACTGCTGGCCCCCTTGCACTGCGTCGATCTCCATGGGGTCGGCTTGTGGATGCTCTGCTCAACGCTAAAAATTCTCTTGCTTCTCACGGAAACCCCCTCGATGGTAGCATAGCGCGTCAACGCACTCAGCAGTGGTTACCATCGCATGGAACTCTGTGATGCCACTTAGTGCCAGCGTGCGCTGAATTTCTGCCTTCAAGTCGTCGTGGTACTTGTTGCGTGCAACCATGGAGGCGTTCACGAGATCAAATCGATCTCTGATGGCTTGCTCGAACTGCACCCATGTCGTCGGCACGCGCGCTTGAGCTTGCCCCGCGCCTGGCTGCCACAACACGGCATGTTGCACAGCTACGTTCCCACCTCCACCTCGAGTGGCCATCATATTCAAGTGCCTCCACCACTCCAATGTTGCTCTGCGTAGCAGTGTCATCGCGAATGACACACGCACAGCATCGTCCTCTGGAGGGTGACCAAGAGCCCCAAAGTAGATGTTCATCGCGAACAACCAGGTCCGAACGCTTGCTCCCTTGACAGAGGGATTGAACGCTTCCGGAGCCTTTGGCTTTGGTCTCGACGGACTCCTTGACCGGGCCGCCCCAACCAGTCCAGCGTTAGTCGCGTCCCGCAGGTCAGCCATCTGCCGACTGAGCCACTCGTTCTCCAGCTTGAGGGCTCCCAACTGCTCTACGATCTGTTGCAGGGCCTGCTCCATGGCTCTAAATAAATTTCATCCACTGGAGTTCCTTCGAAAACATTTGGCAGCGTTTCGGCAGTTATCGAAAAACATTTCGGCAGCAATTCGGCAGTCCGGGATGAAAGTCTGACGTCTTTGAAGTGCGTGGGAGTCACCCGTCGTCTCCCGCGCACGTACGTTTGGCCGTGTGGACGCTCTGGAAATGTAGAAAATTTTCGAGAGGTTGGCTTGTGTGTTGGCTTCGAAGTCTAGTCTAGAAATCTCCGTCTCGATCGGCCTCGACGTTGTGCGACATAGTCCGTGCCTTCGCTCCTTAAAGTTTCGCGAGCTTCCGCAGCGCTTCCGCCCAACGCGTGGCTCTGGCTTTGATACCAGATGTGAGAGTGGGTGCTCACTGGAGATTTAGCGTTTGTGTGTGGAGAGCACAGTCGTAGCGGAAAGATAAACTTGGAGATGTCTGGGAACCAGAGCTGGAAAATACAGGTTAATTACAATGAACAATATACAGGGTATTTATACTCTCTGGCCGGCTACTCCAGCCCCAGGCTACTGGTCTCCTAGCTTGCTGTAGCAAGCTACTTGCTCCTGAACCCAATGCTCTGCTTGCACCTCAACCTGGTGCTCTACCTGCACCTAAAGCCTAGTGCGAGAAGTTCCCGGCCGTCGATCGTCCAGATCGACGGTCCTTCTGTCTCTCGGCGAGCCGCCCTGTTGGTCGTGTATGTCTCGCGGCGGTGGGTGCGGTCGCCGTGTTGCGCGCGCCACCGGAAGTGCTGCGACCGTCGCGCGGTTGTAGCCACCGTTTTTGCTGCCGCCGTTGACCACGGCTATTGCCGGGAGCCGTCCGTCGAAACGACCCCTCGGCGGGTGGCGTCACCGGTACGCCACTCGCCGAGAGGAGGAGAAGCCACCCTCGCGTGGCGTGTTCGGAACGCCACGCGAAGGTGCGAGCGAAACACGCCCTTGGCGTGTGGAGCTCGCACTCGCTTGCTTGCTCCTCGCGTCCTCGCGTCCTCGCGTCCTTGCATCCGCACAGTCGCGGTCAAGCGGAGGCGGGCCCGACTGCGAGCCAAATTTTGGAAAAACGGAAAATGGTCCCGATGCCCCTCAAACGCGGTCGAGGCCCCGAGTATGCCAGAAAAACATGGCACCTCGTTACACCACCAATACGCAAGGGATTGTGAGAACATTGAGGCACGGATTTAAGAAGGTCTAGCGCCATCAATTATTCAAGTTTAATATCTCTGAAAACCTATGTGGAAAGTTGTTGGAGTTGTCAGGACCTTCGGAAAGGATACACCGGAGGTCGAGGCAGGTGGCCAAAATTCCCTCCTTGGATCGGCAGAAAAATCTTGAGGTTGACGTGTGCCACGAATGTAAGGACACAAAAACCCACTCACGCAGTTTAGGGACTCGTGTCCGATAAGGACATTACACTTCATCCCTTATAATCGTGACGTCTTGACGTGTTAGCTGACATAAGCCGATGTTGACAGCATTAGCCATCGACCAAGTGATCAATGTATTGACGGTTGTCGTAGGGCTCCCACCTGTTATGCACTACGTCGTAGCCGTGCCACTGGACCACATACGTCATTCTACAGTCATTTTTCCACAATTTCGATGTTCGAGAATGTCTTCAATCATGTACTCCTCTCTCCGTCCACTTAAGTAGCAGGCGAAGGAGCGATGTCTTTGTCGAGGAGTTCTTGCTGGGGTTTCGGTAGTGCTTCAGCTTGATGATGTGGAAGATGGGGTGGATCGCCATTTCTCTAGCAGGCAAAGGCAAGCGACGATAGGAGTTTGTGTTCGCTTAATCTCAAACAGTCCCAAGTATCGAGGTTTGAGTTTTGTGAAGTTCTGCCCATGGAGTTTGATATTCGTGGAGTTGAGTAGGTTGCGATTATCAGCATTGAACACCTCATCTCTGCGATGTCACGTTGCTGCTTGTTTTTTGCCTGCTTTTGTCTTTGCGAAAGCGTGCCATGTTTCCTCCCAAACACTAAAGAAATCTCATCGGTGGATATCGACAGTGGGAATGTTGCTCCGGCTTTGAATTATAGTCAATGTGGCGGGACGTTTGCCTAGACCACCTTGAACAGAGTTATACCTGTTGAGGTGGAAGTTACAAAGCTGTATTCAAGTTCAATCGTCGACAATTCGGCTACCCAATCAATTTTATTCATCTTCTCAATGTGCTTGGTATGCTTATCAATTTGGGGATGGAACACCATTGATAAATGGATGTGACTATCGTAATGCATTATCAATTTGTGCGAAAAATGTCTTATAAAATAGGTCTCTTTTGCTCAAATTGGCACATGGCACATCGTGTAGCCACACGATTCAAAACAATTGTGGTGTTCCATCTATGGTGATTATGGTTGTCTTCGGAATGAGGTCGGACATTTTTAGGAATATGTCCACCACCACGAGGAGCCTTGCTAGATGATGTACCCATGGCTTCCACAACAACGACCCCCACAGGTCAGTGGCTCTTGAATTCCCTCGATCCATCATAACTAGGGGAGATGGTCAATATCGCTACTCACTTCAATGTGATTGGATTCCTCCTTTTCATAGTACATTGTCATTGCCACCTAGGCGGATGTGGCCTTCTTAGTCAGCTTCCTAACACACTTCTTACAGAAGCTCCACTAGAGGCACCTTGAGGATGCCTTCCGTGTGTTCCAATATGTGCTCTCCATAGCGCGAGTTGGACTATGCTACCATCTGTAGCGTGCTATGGTCCTCGACGGTGATTAGACACGCGACACAAATGCATGTAGTCGTACTAGTTTCGTTTTCCTTGTTGGTGGGATATCCACATCCTATAAGAGTGGAAAAAGGATACATTGCACGTAGCTCGAGCGAGGCGGAGTACGTCGCACTCTGCGTATGTACATGTGAGAGTGTCTGGCTGTCCCACTTGTTGTAGCAGTTACATGTCCCCATCCGATGCAACACTCTACTCTACAAAAATCAAAGCACACAAAGTCAATTGTTAAGCAAGATGACATGCCTCATTCGCGTACAAAACACATCAACATCAAGCATCACTTTATACGCCAATGCATTATTGCTAAAGAGGTTCAGGCCGTCACGGTTGATACTCGTCAACACCGTGAAGATGTTCTCACCAAGGCACTCAACAATGAAATTTTCAAGGCGGCTCCACATGATGTTGGTCTGCTACACGCTTGTGATGCTCCTAATTGACAAGGATGGTCCTCTTATGTGAAACATGAGTGACATGTGTGACTCTCTTTGTCGTGTGTGTGTGTGGACTGTTCATCTGTGGGTCATAAGAAATTGTTAGTATTGGATGTAATACACACACAACTGACCTCTCAACTTTGTTTATGTACACACACACACACACACCCACACACACACACATACACACACACACACACACACACACACGTACTATCACTGCTGGTGATTGATCTAGATCAAGCTTTTGGGTGCAACACTGATGTACACACCATGGGGCACATGCTGTTGGATCTTCATGGCACCAATTCTAGAAATGTTTCAGAGCTTGACTATAGTGATTTGGCTAACACCTTTGATGTTTTTGTAGCATGACATGGAAAACATGCATCTATGTAGTACATGAGAGCATGCATCCACATATGCTCGTGGTTGATGTGGGTTAGCGTGATTTAGCCATGCATGCAGAAAATGGGTGATGATGCAATGTTGATCACTCTCAGCCACACAACCGCATTATCCCAGAGTGTGAGAAACCACCACCTCCCTTCTAGGTTGGGTGGGGGTGGTTCAGGTACCAACAGACTACCTCACAACCTCTCCTAGATTTCCCATGTCTATTGGGCGGGGAAAATGCTGCTAAACATTTTGACCGTGTGGAGGGTCCATCGGCAGCTTCCTGGCTAAAAAAGGCTTCATCACATATTCCACACCCACTAGGAGGGGATAAACGCTACTAAAAAAAAATTGCAGCATCCACCACTCAACGACAGTGTCAATAATGGAAGTGCACACTTACGACAACCCATGCAAACCTATGCCCAAGGACACACCCATCGCAGTCGACATTGCTGGCTCCACAATGGACGCTTGCGTCACCGCTTCCAACATGATTGGGTGCATGTCGGGCATGACGCGGGAGAAATCCCCGTCTAGCCCTGGCTCGCTCGCGCAGGGTCTACGCAAGCAGCAAGCCCAACAGGCAAAATAGACGGCCATGCAGATGGCTACTTTGTTCAAGCTGTTTCGGTTTGTAGTCTAGCCATAACGGCAACATTCATGTTATCAGCGGCAGTTGCAACAGTAGGAGTGTCAATAGAAGATCCTCCATGATGCATTGCATAAGGGAAAGATGATAGATAAGAGTGTGGTTGTAGATGATGTCGATGCAACGTTAGGAGCGTTTGAAGCCAGTACGTCCGGCAACCTTCCAGCGGCGGACTGAGAGCTAGTGGCGAGGAAGGCATGTAACGCTTGCACCTTGAATAATGGGGAAAGTGGCGTCGAGCTTCCTCACCGCGTAAAGCAGTACCATTCGGCAAAGCAAGCCCAAGTAACATGCCCAGGACAACCACAAACCCAGCTTTCCTAGAGGACCAAATGCTCCGCATGAGCCTGGGACTAAGAGAAGACCGCGCGTCTCCCTCGCCAAGACAAGCTATCCCGGCAGCTCTACCGACAAAAAGGCCACCCAAGTGGTTTGAGACTGACCAGCAAGAGGATAGCTACACCACTTCGGAGCCATGGTTTCGTATGTTGTGTGTCAGTGAGGGAATGTACCCATACTACACCATCTAGTATCAGACTACAGAGCCCCAGTAGACACCAACCGCCGCCCGTGCTGCCTAGGGTCTCGTTAAAGCCATCCTGAAGGAGTACACCCTCGACTTCAAACCTTTCCTTGGTGACCTCCACACCGAAGCTAGGGCTGACCCGCTTAAGGCCTGGAAGCAAGCGACCGCTATCTTCGAAGGCACAACCATGGCAACAACATCACAACGCTTGTCAGAATTCAACTATAGGGCAAACACGAGATGCTGGCCGACTACTGGCGGTGAGCAATGTGACTTCACAAGGCGTATAAAAGAATGGACCAAGTCAACTCATGGCGTTCAACACCATCAGGATCGGTATTGGACACGAGTGCGCCAAGAATTTTGACAACTTCAACCTGAGTAGCCTTCAAGAGATGGTCGACAGAGGTTTGCTTCTGTCATTGGCCACAAAGCACTTCCTACACGTGGCAGGACTTTCAGCAGCAAATGACACCCGCCATGGTGCGTCAGGCGCAACAGTCATAGCAGTACAAGCATCACACACCTTTCCCCTTCCTCCCTCCCATCGTCACAGTCGACAAGGGCAAGTGTAACACTAGTTGACTCAGATGAAGCATTCCAAGGGAATAAGGAAAAGAACAATAGGAGGGGTGGTAAAGATGGCAAGGAACTGGCATCTTCAAAGCCGACTCGAAGGTGACTTTGGGAGTGTTACAACTGTGAGGGAGCGCATTGCTGTACGGAGTGCAAGCTCCCTAAGAACCGCACGAAGATTGCATAAGGCTTTCAACACGTGTTTGAGTAGTGTGAGTGTGCCTCTGCACACACCATAGTAGCGACTGACACCAACAGGTAATGCAGCCCGTGACGGCACCAGCGGCCTGTCACCTTTAGAGTAGTAGCTCGCAACGCAGGTCCACAACATCGCCGAGCTCTGCCAGCAATTTTGGCTCACCAGTTAAGGAGGTACAAGTGCATTGACTGAGCCGAGGGATCCCAACGTTGGATCTGTGGAGGTCGTGACGTGCAATCGAGATGGTGGTGGTAGGGCATAATAAGTTTTTTAGTCTATGGAATCGTTTGTGCAACGTGATGGTGTTATTTTTTTTGCGTTGTCTTTGTTGTGGTGTACATAGGTCACGACAACCTTTCGCGGCTTGATGAGTCATAAGCACATGTCGCCTATGTGGCTTAGGAGTCGTCTGTTGAGCCACCTCTGTCCACTATTTCCACTATTGGCATTTGTTCATTCACGTTGCCCCGGCGTGTAGCGGATTTCATTTAGACCTTAGATTCGGGTGTAACCCATCACATGACATGTTGCCGCCTTGCTTTCGTGGTGCTTGGTCTTATCGGCTCTTTGAAGTCTTTGTGTACAGATGTTGGGCATGAGATTCATGCTCAAGGTGAAGGTATGTGCAACTCCATGTGGCGTCAGGGCCGTTCTACATTTCAAATGTATTGTATGTGCGTAGTGTAGAACTCAGCCTACTGTCTGGACGTGCATGCACATAGATGGGTCTCAATGTCACATTCACAAGTGAGGATGCAATTCTCTTCTTTTTTGCCACTACAAAAATGGTGCTCCATGGCAAGGTAGTTGGGGACTTGTACCACATCTCCGGCTGCCCCACGTCGACCACCATCAACTGCATCCCCCAGTATACAAGTATTTGTGATGGGCATGAGGTCACGCGAGCATTAGTTTCTACTACACAGACGCTTGTGCCATGTCCACTGGGATGCTGTAGATTGCCTGATTTGCATCCAATGTGCGCTTGGTCTTGATGCATCTTCCTTTGAGGCACCGTCCAAGACCGATTGCCTACAAAGCACGCAAGGCAAAATGCACTGTGTCACCTACCCTCTATCCGACTCACGGGCTCTCAAGCCCCTCGATTTCACGCTGATCTTCTAGGACCCCTCCCCATGGAGTACTAGGATGATAGAGGGCCATACGTCTTGAAGATCACGGACGACTTCATTCGCATGCGGTGGATCTTTAGTCTGTGCCTAAAAACTGATCTTGCGCTAACTATATGTACGTTGCTTGTTCTGGTTGAACATCAGTCTGGCCACACCCTCCAAAACGTTTGCTCTGATTGGGGTAGTAAGTTCATGGGGGATCTAGACCGGTACTTTGCTGAAGCGGGAGTGTTTCACAACGTCTCCGTCCCCACCATGCCAGATTAGAACGGCGTGTGTGAGCACTAGAACCACACCATAAAGGATACAGTTTGCTCCATGCGGGTAGATAGCGGCATGCCGGAAGCTTTCTCCTTCTAGGTATGGCCTACACAACATGGGTGTAGAACCAGATCCCTCATGGCCCCCTCCCCAATACACACATTCCATACCAACTATGGTACAAACTTTGTACTGACCTCCAGCTCGAGCATGTGTGGGATTCTCTTGCCTGCATCTGGTTCACACTAAAAAAGCAAGTATCCAAGTTCTCCTCTAGAGGCCGCGTCTATACGTTTGTAGGCTTGGCTTCACACTCCAAGGCGTGGTGACTCTGCAATCCCAGTAGGCATCACAATTTTTATTCTCAAGACGTCCTGTTCTTTGAGCGTCTCTCCTTCCAAGACTTACCTGTCAGTGGCACCTCGTAGTCGTATTCCCCTGGCTGTGGTACGATTCCGCACGCAGGGGAGGGTGGACTAACCAATGACGCTGTCCTAGTCACCCTGGACGTTGGTGGTCCATCCCATCCACCAGTTTGCTCACACTACCTGCATTGACCGCGTCGTCTGTCCTGCCTGCATCCACAGTTCTGCCAGCATCCCTTCTTGTAGGGGAGCATACGCCACCTGCTATGTCACCAATGCTTCCCGCGTCAACTGCACCTGCGTCTCCATCAGATTCACCGGTGTCACTTGCGTCATCTATGCCACCTGTGCAAGTCGCATGTTTCGTCTCCATCCTCCATCTCCCTAGTGGACATACCGGCACCACCTGACACGTTGCCGGTCCTATCCTTGTCTGATGAGTATCCACCACCTGCCCTAGCTCTACCATCATCATAGCCATACCAACGAGGTGAGTGCGACCTCCGTCCGTGTCCTACTCACAGTATGCTCAGTAGGGACCTCCAACAGGAGGGCCTTGGGCCTCATCACACTGGGGCTCACTGAATTCCACCCTGGTTGCAGTACAAGTGCCGCATCCCTTGCTCACGAGCACCGACTTGTGGCCGATTCCATAGATTCCAATGTCACCATTGGCCCTCTGCCTGTGGCTTATGCCTTATCCATGTTGGTGGGAGTGACGTCAGACTCCAGCACACTATGCCAGGCTCTGGCTGGGCCCGATGCAGCAATCAGGCGCGTAACATGCAAGGTTGAGCTAATTGTTGTCAATGAAAAGAGGGTTTACAAGCTTGTAGACCTGCCGCCCGGACGGAAAGCCGTTCAGGCCAAGTGGGTCTTACGCTAGTATCTAAAGCCAGACAACACAGTTGACCGCTACAAAGCGCAACTGATTGTAAAGGGGTTCTCTCATGTGGAAGGGATCGACCTTCGCACCAGTTGGACGCATGACCACAACCATAGGTCTGTTGTCCGAGGTCGCCAAACACAACTGGGAACTCCACCAGATGGACGTCAACAATGCGTTCTTAGATGGAAAGCTATACAAAAAGATCTACATGGCCCAGCCCCCAAGGTTCGAGGATCACAATGGCCGTTCTTATCGGCTACAAAAAGCGTTGTACAACCTCAGGCAGTCATCTCGATCCTCGAACAAGGAGATCACCAGCACTCTCCTATTAGCGGGCTATGTCCAATGTGCGACAGACCCATCGTGTTTCCTCTCCCAAACCATTGCACCCTTTTCAGCCATCCTTTTCTACGTCGATGACCTTCTGATTGCTTCCCTCGATTTGAAGGCTCTTGCAGCAGCCAAGGGCGTGCTACAACCAACGTATACAATGAAATACATGGAAGAGGCCGTAGTATTTCTGGGCATGCAGATTGTCCGTGATCGTGCTCGTCGGATGCTCTTGGTACATTAGGTCCGGTACGCCCTTACACTAGGGGAGTGTTTTGCCGAGCTGCTGAGTGGCATGCGCACGACGTCAATCCCGATCACTCAAGACGGACAGGACGCTCTGAATGTCGATGAAACAGCAAAGCTGGGGGAAGTGGTCAACGTAACCTTATAGTTGTGGGTCATGGGCTCGCTCATGTTCTTGGCCACGACAATACGATCAGATATCGCCTCCACGGTCAACCTGCATACACGGTTATCACAATCACCGTGCAGACAGATTCTTGAGGCCGTAGCCCAGTGCGCGCGATACGTCATTTCCACTATCCTCATGGGACTTCATTACCAAGGGTAGGCCTTTGTGGTCCTCAACGGATACATGGACAGTGACTGGGCATGGAGTCTGGACGACAAGAGTTGCACCGACTATCTCCCTCATTGAGGAAACTGCCATCTCATGCCGCACTAGTAAAGAGGTCTACATCGCTCGCGACACTACAAAAGCAGAGTACTTGGCTCTAGGCGCTAGCGCAACAGAGAGTGTGGTTGGTGCGTCTTTTGCGTGAGCTGTTGGTTTGTATGGATTCCACCCGTCACGACCGACGCTGATGGATTACCCATGTACCCAACGTTGGTAGTATAGGGTAGTGGAGAGCATGACAATACGATGGGCCTCTCGAGTAACCCGAAACTTCTCCAGCACCTACGACAGCACCGGCAAGACGCGGTCAATACATTCATGTAGCCCCGTTGGCTTATCGGAAGCTAGGAGAGTTTCCTTGCTAGGTTGAGATTCGTGCACTTGGTGGACTGTAACGATGTGACGAGGAGACCCAATGTCTTTAGTAGTGCTTCTGATGTTTGGAAAACCATTTGTAATGTATGGACGCTGATTTTGAATGATTCTAACACTGGTCGTGTTTTCTCAGTGGTCAAGACTCGGGCACTCGGAAAGTTATTCCAGTGCCTCGAAGAGACTACCTTTGTTGTTCACGTGGTCTATGCAGTGTGTTCTCCCTGCTGACTCGTTTAGGCTCAGCGGGGGGTGATGAGTCCCGGTGGGGCTAGCTACCAGCACCCCTACATAAGCTCACTAGGGGCTCACTTGTAAGTTCTCCTTGTTCTTTCATATTATGCATTCCAAACTTAGCCAAATTCTTGTCATTTTCCAATGCACTCACACTCACACCTGATGTTTGTGTTTGCATGGGCCTGCATGTCCCAATCATTTCTAGCTTAGTATCTGAGCACAAGGAGGTGTGTGAGAAGCGGAAGTAGTGGAAGTAGCAGTAGTGGGCGCAACGTAGAGAGAACGCGCCACGTTGCGCTATGCCGGCAGCAGTGTGAGGGAGCGCAAAGTAACTACACGTGAACTCCACAAGGACAATGAGCAACAATAGCAACAGCGGCGGTAGCACCGGTGGCAACAACAGCAGTAGCAGCGGCGGGCGGCAGTATTTGTAAAAGGTGTACCTGTGGCTGCAACGGTAGCAGCGGCAGCGGCCATGCCGTGTAGCAGCAACAGCAATGGCGGCGGCGCATAGCACCAACATCAACCTCAATGAGGGAATTAGTATGCAACAGCAGTAATTGCAGCTGCAGTGCCGCACATAAGTAGCATCAACGGCGACGGCAGCAGCTGCGGCACACAACAGCAACAGTGGCGACGGCAACAATAGTGGCGGCCATAGCAGTAAGCAATAACAACAACGGCAGCGTACAATGGTAGGAGCAGCGATAGCAACAGCTGTTGCACAGAGTAGTAGTAGTAGTAGTAGTAGTAGTAGTAGTAGTAGTAGTAGTAGTAGTAGTAGTAGTAGTAGTAGTAGTAGTAGTAGTAGTAGTAGTAGTAGTAGGAGCACCGGCAGCAACCACAACAGCTCCACCTGCGGCCGCAGCTACTGCCATTGAAGGGGCCTCGAAGCCCTCCTCTGAGAGCCTCCCCGTCGGAGGGGCTCCCTCGAGCCCCTACAAAGGGGCCCCCTTGGAAGGGGCCTGTCAGCCCTTTCGGCCCTGTCAGTTGACCAATAGAGGAGCGTGCTTAGAGGGACGGACAGACCCCACCCCCCCCCTCCCCACTCGCTTGCTCGCCCGTTCGCTCACTCACTCACTCGCTAATTTACTCACTTGCTCATTCACTCGCTCACCCAGCGAGCAAGCAAGGAGCAAGGGAGGGCAACCTGACAGCGCTCTCTCCTTGTGTTTATCCCCACCCCCCCAATTCTGACCTGCTACCTTTCCAGGGGGCGATCCAAAAAAGGGGGATGGATAAACCTGGGGTGCGCAGTGAAGGGAAAGAAATTGGGGGGAAGAAAATTTTCAATTGCAAAAAAAAATTACATGATTATTCCATTGAAAAAAATCATGAACACCTTCCACCTGGAGTATCTATAGTAAGGGGCTGTAGAGTAGCCCAACCGCTCACCACCAACCACAAAATCAACCCCCATAGCCGCCGCCGCAGCACCACCTATGATAACAACAGCCAGAGCAACAACAGTAGCGGCTTCCGTCATAGCAGCAGTAGTGGTGGTGGAGTGGCGACGGATGCATAGTGAGGAGCAGTTGTAGCAGCCTTGCCATCTCGCCCTCCCAGCAAATGGTGGACTGCGTCTTCAACGCTGACTTCCGTTTCATGACACTTTATGGAACGAAATCTCTTTTGAGCCCGTCGGCGAGACCCAACACTTCACTTTGTCTGATCGACGGAGTATTCGGCTTTTTCCATCTTCGAGGGTTGGGTCATCCACCACTTGGAGTAGCAGCTACACATGCAGCTGCCACACCTTTTGTCCTTGGAGTAGTTTTTGCTCCATTAGTGGCAGCAGCACCTGTAACCGCAACCGGTCAGAATCCCTTCTCCGGGCGTGCTATGGTAGTGCAGCTTGTTCCGTCTGCTCAGACTTGTTGACCCCGCCACCAAGACCTACAGAAGTGATAGTGTCTACCAATGTCCTCCTTTCCCGCAGCTTGGTGTTTACAACCGGGAGTAGGTGCTCTCGGCACCTATCCATCGTCAAGCGCACGAGATGAGTTTGTAGCCATGGGAGCAGGCATCCTACGCGTTTGCTTGCTACTACTAGGGTGATCGCCGTCATGGTTGGTGTCGATGCTAGACGCGAACCCACGGCTGGTATCCACCTTGTCTTTGACCTTGTCCAAGCATGTGTCCTCTACATCATGTGGATCTGCCAAAGTTGGTTGATCCCTTAGCTGGACCTCTGGCAACCATATTTGTTGAGATCCATGGTGTGAGGCGGACATTGTAGCAGCTTTGTGACCTCATCGTTACCGAGCGTGCTTATGCTACTACTTCATCGATGACCTTGATGATTTCATCTCCTTCATCTTCCCCTCCTTTCTCATCCGATGGTCTCTCTCCAGCCTCACCTACCAGAGTTTCCCAGATTGCCACCATCCTTTTGATCCTTCACTCTTTGACTACCACGACGCCTTCTCGAGATGACATGTCTTCATGTAGTCACTCTAGTCTTGTGTGCATGCGGCTTCGGCATCAACTCTCTGCACATTGTTCTCCCGCCAGTCATAACAGATCCTTCACCTTCTTGACTTCCTTTGATGTCCCTATCAAGGGGGAGTGTGGTCACCGCACATTGCCTGGTGTGACCGCAGCAACAGGATCTGCACCCCCGCCGTATTGTGGTGCCCCACTGTCAACTCAGGCAAATGCAGATGATATATTGGCAATAGATGACTTGGAGTCGGATTCTGACATGACGTTCATGGTGGAGACTTGAGTGGCATCAAGCTCGACTTCCACGTCCAGGCCGGATCCAGATCTTTTGCGGTAGCAGGTTGCATCAAGAGGAGTGCAGGCCCGGAGTTCTTGGGCAGCGCCACTTGCGACTCCGACCGGTGGCCGTCCGGCGGCGGCACAGGAGTCCCGCATGGATCACGATGCCTCTTGCGGGCTTTTGGAGGAGTTTGTGCAGCAGGCTCCGTCGGTCCTTCGACCATCCGCTGGCTCGCACACCATGCGAGCGAGCAAGCTAGACCAGTCGGATTCTCCCCCCCTCTTATTCCTTTATTTTCTCATCTGCTCCACTTCCAAGGGGCAATCAAAAACAGGGTGAGGCAAGAAAAGAAACGTTGAGGAGCAAAAACAAAAAAACAAAAAAGGGAAAGAGAGAAAAGGGGATGGGTGGAATAAAGGAAAAAAAGGGGCTGGCAGTCAGAACAAGAAAAAAACATACATAGCAGCCGCTACAGCATCACCCGCAGCGGTCATAACCCGACATCTCATCAACACTTGTAATAGCAGCAACCACTATAGAAACAGCTGTTTCTGTTGCAGCAGTAGCGATGGTTGTAGCAGCGCTTGCAGTTTTGCCTTTCCAGCCGATAGCGGATTGTTTTGTCGGCGGCGATCTCCGTTTCGAGACGCGTCGTGGATCGGTTTATTTTTGTGGCCTGTGGATTGTTGTGCGCAGTTCACTCCATAGGATCGATGGCAGATTCAAGCCTGTGCATCTCTAAGGGCTAGCTTGTCTACCGCTTGGAGCAGCAGCCACACCTATAGCCGCCACCCCTTTTGTTCTTCGAGTAGTCTGCGCTCCATTACTGGCTGCAGCATTAGTAGCAGCAGCTAGTCAGACTAAATTCTTCGGGCGTACTGAGGTAGTGTCATTTGTCATGTCTGGTCACGTTTGCTGACCCCGACGCCGTGACCTCCGAGAGTGGCAGTACCTAGTTGGTACTCTCCCGTGGCTTGGTGTCTAACACCGGGAGTAGGTGCCCTCGGCACCTATCCATCGTCCAGCGCACGAGACGAGTGCGCAGACATTTAGATGATATGGTGATAGCACATGACATTGAGTCTGATCTTGACATTGCGTTCATGGTGGAGACTTGCGTGTCATCAAGCTGGACTTCCACATCCAAGCTCGATCCAGATCTTCTGCAACAGCATGTTACATCAAGAGGAGCATAGGCATGGCGTCCCTCGGCGGTGCCACTTCGGGCTCCGACCGATGGCGGCTCGGCGGTTGAAAAGGAGTCCTGTACGGATCGAGACGTGTCTACCAGAATTTTGGAGAAGTTTGTGCAGTACGCTCACACCAGTCCGGCGGAGGTTACAGTGCTTGAGACATGCATGTAATCAAGGTCCACATGTACGCTAGGGTAGGAACCTGACGTTCTACAGTAGCAGGTTGCATCAAGAGGAGTGCAGGTTCTACGTGCCTGGCGGTGCCACTCACAACTCCAACAGATAGCAGCCCGACGGTGGTATAGGAGTATCGTGCCGATCGGGATGCCCCATACGGACTTTCGGGGGCGTTGATGCACGAGGCTCACACCAGCCCGGCAGCAGTAGCAGTGCATGTTAGAGTCGGCCAGCTAATCTTTTAGAGGTTGAGGCATTCTTGAGAGCAGCAATTCTGAGCGATCTTAGTGGTAGATGTGCAGCAGTAGACACAACAAGTTCCAACATGTCATATGCGCTACCTGAGTCAGATGGTGGTCCTCACTCCATTATCGAGCAGGTGGCAACGACCAGCTTTCCTAGCGAGACGATGGTTGAGCGCCAGCTGCATTTGCTGGTCGCCTTGACGGGCATTGTCGAGCTGGAATCCTGCATACCTGTATCCACTATGGTGGGAGTCGAGGACAGTGGAGTAGATCTGTACATGCGGATGGAGTCACCTTGCCAGTAGGAGCTGAGTTCTGTCCTCTCGTGTTCACTTGTTGGTGACCCTATTGATCACATCAACGCTGACAGTGGCAATACCTGCACGGACGACATTTCCACATGCTCCACAGACTCTCACGACTCCTCCTTCTCCTTCTCTCTTGGCATGCGACCGCTCATTCCTCCTCGTATGACACACACAAGCTGTGGTGTGGATGCGACACCTGCAGCTGCATCCGATGTTCCAGCGTCTATGCACATTGCGAGTTTGGTTGACCCCAGGAGCATGCAACAGCACCGACTCCATCGTCTTCAGTAGTAGAGATGGAGATGGAGCTGTACTTGCGAGTTCTACAGTCTACGTGTATAGCATCCAATGAGATAGAGATTATCTTATGGAAGGTAGACATGGGCCACCTCCACATGCCTGAAGCAGATTACGCTCACCTGTAGGAGCGTGTAGTGATTCTTGAGCGGGAGGTGATGACAGCGCGTGAGCGATTGTTAGAGCACGGGAGTACCAATACTATGGGCACAAGCTTTACACTACCACAATCTCGTACACCCATACTCAGGGAGGATCCTGTACCAGCTCCAAGTATGACGTTCGATGGAGACACTACCACGGGAGAGCTGAGCGTGCCTTCAATTTCTGCCATCCTCGTTCCTCTCGACTCCGTCATCGCTCCTCTTTCTACCATCACGCACCTTCATCCACCTGACTACGCTGCTCCATCGTCACCTTCCTCTACGAGTGGTGATCCGGTTCGTCGATCCAGCCATCTTGTTCTGGCGGTACATCCCTGTGCCTCAGGGTGCTCTATCCCGCCTCGAAGGCCAGCTCCGCCACTTCATCCACGCTTGCATGTTGCGCGCCCAATCCCTTTCCTCTGGCGTACACAGATGCATTACGGTAGAGTGGAGAGAGGAGAGACTGTGAGTTGGGACCCTTGGCAGTCACGCGAGGAGTGGTAGACTCCAAGTGATGCAGGGGCAACGTGAGGAGTCGTAGAAGGAGACACCACTTTGTCTTTGAGGATGGGAGCCGACTCGTACGTGACAGAGGGAGCTATCTCTGCATGATTGAGAGACCACATGATTCATCGCCCATAATCTGTTCACCTACGGCATCAGCATCTCCACCGAGGACATCACCGCCAGGTTCATCTGCCCAGGGGGAGTGCTGTGTGGACCTCGACCTGATGCGCCGTCATGGGAGATGCATGGCGAGGGGTCCATGCTTTGCTATGAGCATACTACAGCAGCCGTCGTGTGGCTCATGCCACGTGCCTGCATAGTTGCAGGTGTATGGTAGCACTCTGTTGGTCAAGACCCGGACACTTGGTTTGTTGTACCAGTGTCACGAGGAGATCATGTGATCGTGTGTCTTGGTGTGTGGCCATACTGAGTGTGGCATGTGCATGCCAACTGGTTTTCTCATAGTGGTCGAAACCCAGACACGTGGTGAGTTGCACTGGTGTTACGAAGATACCCCCTATGATCATGTGTGTTGATTGGTGGTGCTATTGTGGTCGGCATACAAACACCTGTTGGATTGCTCGTAGTGGTCGAGACCCGGGCACTCGTACCGCCAGTGTCACGAGGAGACCCACTTGCCGTCTCACATGTGTATGATGTGCATTACACCGGTTTGTGTGCGTGTACATGACTCATCTCATGGTCTAGATCCGGACACTTGGTATGATGTGCCAATGTCGTGAGGAGACCTTAGATGCGCAACAGGTGTGTGTGTGTGTGTGTGTGTGTGTGTGTGTGTGTGTGTGGTTGACCGATGTAGACCATGGTTTTGCATACACTATTGTTCAGTACCTCGACTTATCTGTGTGTTCTGGCCTTGACCTAGCTCTCCGAGTGCCCGGGCACTCGGAGAGCTGTTCACGTGCCTCGAGGAGACCATCGTTTATTGCTATAGTGGTGTACGCAGTGTGTTCTCCCTGCTGACTCGTCTGGATTCAGCAGGGGTGACGGGTCCCGTTGCGGCTAGCTGCCTGCGTCCCTACATAAGCCCACTGGGGGCTCATTTGTACTCCTCTCCTTGTTTGTTCACCTTATGTGTTCCAGACAAATTCTTGCCGTTTTGCAATGCACTAACACACAGAGCTCATGATCGTTTTTTGCATGGGCATGCATGCACTAATTGATCTCCAACTTTGACAAGCAATCTCCACCCCGTAGCTCACACTCACTCAAACTGCTCTACCTCTACGTACACGCTACAATTCCTCTCCCCGTTTGTCCCATTCTCACCATAGGGTTGAGCTCCACGTAGGTGAGAAGATTCCAGGAAGCTTCCTAGCCTTTCTGCTTGCTAGCCTGACAGCACGGGTCTGGCTGGTTGACACACAGGTCATGCAAGGGACAGCAAGGGTAGGGAGAGACACGTGCACTTGTATCTCAAGCTTCAACTGAAGTTAATGCAGAGAGAGATAACAAATGACAGGTCCACAACATAAATAGCCGCCGTGGCTCACAGCGGGTGGCGCACACGGCGGTGCCTGTCAAACCTGAACCGGCCCAAAACCACTGTTTTGGCCATGATTCTACGCACAAGCGTCCAAGCGGAGTGCCGTCTGATCCTACGGATGCACGACAAAAAGACAGACACGACTGGTCACACGCCTACGTCCGGGAACAGCCGGAGAGTGTAAGAAAAAAAATGTAAATCAGCTTGGCAGGGCTGTCCACCGAGAAAATCCTGAAGACCTCCAAACGTAGTCCGTGCGCTGTGGGAGCCCTCCGGTACACTGGGTAGGCTGCCAGGCTGCCTCCAGCGGGTGGAGCATCACCTCAGGGAACTCTGTCTCCAGCTGGGTCCGCCTCAAGGATCTGCACGAGCATGGACACGGCCAAGTGGTCACAACCAACTGTACAACTGTGTATGACTGACAACATCACAACACTCCCACATGACCGGATGGTACGCATGTCCATACACGTACAGAACGCGTGCCGGTGCAACACAGAGTGCTCAACAGGGACCCGGACAATCACCCACTCTCGGACAGGGGTCACAATCCGACGGAACGAATAGCCCCGAGGAACTTCCCACGTGCCACTGCCTTGGTCTGGAAGTCAGCGCGCTGCAAGTCTGTGCCCACCCAGACGATGGAGATCAACTGCCGCTCCACCAGATCGCACACGAAATGATACTCGACAGCGATGTGCTTCGTGTGTGCGTGGAACACACCAGAGTTCTCAGCGATCGCGAGAGCACTCTGGTTGTCGCATCGGAGGATGATGGTAGGCACGGACTGACCCAAGCACTGGAACAACCGCTGCAGCCACACCGTCGCAGCGGCGCCAGCGCCCAGAGCCACATACTCAGCCTCTGAGGAGCTATGAGCAATGCACCCCTGCTTGCCGCTGCACCAAGACACAACGGTGCCACTAAGCAGGAACACGTAACCCATGCGGCTGCGTCCATCAGGACTCCATGCCCAGTCGCTGTCGGTGTAGCCATCTACCACAACCGAGCACTGTCTCCGAAAGCAGAGACCATGATACGGTGTGGAGACCACGTATCGGACGACTCGCAAAGCTGCGTGCAGAGCGCGAGCCCGAGGGGACTGACTGAACTGTGCGAGTAGGTTGACAGCGAACGCAATGTCGGGACACGTGGTCGTGGCCAAGTACATCAGTGAGCCAATGATGCGTAAGTACAGGGTCACGTCCACAGTCTCGCCCAGATCGGCTGGGTCTGTCACCTTCAGGGCGTCCTGCCCGTCAGGAGTGATGGGTGACGAGGTGGCGGGAACAGCGCCAAGGAGGTCAGCAAACCGCTCCCCCACAACCTGTGCATATCGTGCCTGATGGAGGAGGAGTGTCCGTTGATGACGATCACGCACAATCTCCATCCCGAGGAAAACAGCCGCTGGACCAAGGTCCTTCATCCTGTAGGCGGCCTGCATGACCGCCTTGGCCTCCTTCACGGCCTCCAGTGAAGGAGACGCAATCAGGAGATCGTCCACGTACACCAGAATGGCAGTGAGGTGCTTGGCTATCCGTCGGATGAAACGTGACGGGTCGGCATCACTCTGGACGTACTCGGCCTGAGTGAGGGTGCGAGTGATCTCTCGGTTCCAGCACCAGGGCGACTGCTTCAGGCCATACAAGGCCTTGCGCAAGC
>SZWC01003678.1:103647-114962 GCA_023375785.1 Penium margaritaceum | reverse complement strand
AGAGAGAGAGAGAGAGAGAGAGAGAGAGGATGGGAGAGAGGGTGTTAGCATTGCACACAAAGCGTACAAAAAGTTATGTGGTACACCTTTTGTGTAAATATGTTCTTAAATGTATGTAGTATCTACAAGAACCCAATGAAACTGGAATGTAACGACCAAATGGAGTGAATTTGTGTTTGAGTTAGTTGTACGACAAACGAGCACACTGTGAATGATGTGAATGGAAGATCATGTGATATGTGGATGTTTGGTAACTGCTAATTTTCACAATGAATCTTATCATCTGCATGGACTTTCATGTGTGTTTGTTATATTCAACTTATTGACAAACAATCTTACACCCTTAATTCGTGAAAACATTGTCTTATGAATACGTTTTGTTCCCAACATGGGATGAAAGAAAAGTGGTAGACTTACCTATTCATAAAACATAACTCAAGTTGTGACTGTTAAGTTATGCTTGCCATACCATCTTCATGTTGTATGGAACTTTTCCGTGTCTCATGATATGCCCCACCTTTTACTCACACGCCTCACCTCACCTCGTGTAACGGGTTGAGTCTCCAGCTCCTGCTCTGAAGTCGTCGTCGAAGTTCGCACAATGGCGTTCTCAGCCCGCGTCAGGGGTCTACCCCCTTCGCAAGACTGAGGGACAATCGTCATCAACGACCAAGAGCAAGGAGACTCGAATATTTGGAGTCTCCGGAGGCCCATTTCCGTTTTTAACCAAACCCCTGGTTATGGGACCCAAACAGGGGGTTTTTACCTCAAACTCGTGTGTTCGCACGAGTTATTCCATTTGTTTTACGTCGAAGTTCATCGTAAACAAACTTCGAGTTTTGTTTTGTCGTTCTGGCGCGAAATCGTCGCGTGCGAAGCACGCTGGCGATTTTGCGCCAGCAAATTTGACCTCACCTTCACTCCCCCTATCCCTCGTCCTCTCTTGCTCGTTTGCAAGGAGGACGAGGGGGGGGGCGAGGGCACAAGTCCATGAGGCCTCGCCCTCGAGGCCCTCATGGCCTCTCAGCCGCAGATCGGGCTGAGGTCGCGATCGGCGGCTGGTGGCTGGCCGGCCGGTGGCTGGCCGGTCACTTGGCCGGCCGCCGGCCGTCCAGCCGGCCGGTAGCGAGCTGGCCGGCGGCCAGCAAAGTGCTGGCCGCCGGCCAGCCCTCGCTGACGCGAGGGGTGGTGCACAATCACCCCTCGTTTAGGCGAGGTGGGAGGGCAGAACCGGCCCTCCCGCTACATTCCTTCCCACTTATTATGAACCGTCCCGGTTCATGAACAACAAGTAGGATTGTCAGTCAGTGAGTCATCAACATTGTGAAAGAAAATTAACAATTTCAATCACCAGCTAAACATGAACACGTGCATGGTACTTAGACCTAAGCTACAGCTTGTAGGTCAGCACGGCTAGCGGCCTCCCCCCTTTAGGCTGGAGCGTCCGCGCGACAGCCATGTTGGGCATCCCCAACCTCCTATGGTCGCTGTCCATGAATGCCGCCCTGTGGGAATGTTGTTCACTTTTTCCGCATTCAGGTGGTACCTCCTGCCACGTGTCGATCTGTGTGGGCTGCAAGCTCGCTCTAGTACTCGTTGACCACCCCTGTGGGCAAGCGAGATTCGGGCTCCCATGAATTATGTTCAGGTCCACAACCGGCCCAATGAACGAGGTACTCCCTGACAACGCGCGACCGAAGAGTACGCTCTCGGTGCTGGGGTAGGCGAAGGACCTCGTATTGGCCGTCGGCAGCCTCGACTGCTGGCGGTGGCTGAACGGTTCCTTCTGCCGTGTATGGAGCCATCAGGCTCACATGAAACACGTCATGTATCTTCATACTCGGCGGAAGTAGCAATCGGTATGCCACTAGCCCAATGCGTGCCACAATGGGAAACGGCCCAATCCACTTCGGTAGAAGTTTTCTTGCCCCTGGTGACTTCAGCCGAAGGTTTTTAGTGCTAAGCAGCACTTTGTCACCGATGTGAAACGAGACCTCTCAGCGACCTTTGTCGGCATATGCCTTTTGTCGCTGCCGAGCTGCTTGAAGGTGACCCTTCGCCTCCTGTAACAAGGAGTTGATGCGCTCGGCAAAGGCTTGAGCGGAAGGAACCTGCCCTCCTGTACTCCCACTCTTCACCAATGAGGAGGGTACCACTGGATGCCGACCACTGTTCAACACAAACGGTGTGAAGTGTGTGGACTCATTCACCGAGTTGTTCACCGCAAACTCTGCCGGTGCTAGGAATTCGTCGCAATCATGCATGGCAGGGTCCATGTACATGCGGAGCATCTGCTCCAGAGTGCGATTCATGCGCTTTGTTTGTCCGTCAGTTTGAGGGTGAAATGCTGTCAACATTTGCGACTCACTGCCAAAGTACTCGTGCATCTTTTGCCTGAACTTACTAGGAAATTTTTGATCTCGATCGGAGATAATGCGCAGTGGCAAGCCGTGGTACTTTACGACACCCTCAAAGAAGAGACGAGCGGTCTCCTGTGCGTTCACGTCAGTGGTTGTAGGAATGAAGTGTGTCATCTTCGTCAAAAGATCCACAACCACTAGTATTGCATCATGGCCACGGGCCGTGTCCGGAAGACCAGTAATGAAGTCCATGCTGACGCACTCCCATGGAGTCCCAGGAATGGGAAGCTGCTGGAGGAGTCCCACAGGCTTCTTGTTACTAGCCTTATTCCAAAGACATGGGTCGCATGTCATGCAATTCTTACGGACATTGACACTCCACCCTGGCCACCAATAGTGGTCCGAGAGTGCCTGTCCATTATTTCGGGGTCCCACGTGACCTCCGACCGGCGGGTCGTGGAACTGGGAGATAACCTTTGCTCGAAGGTCTCCCGAGTTTGGCACAACAACTTGTTCTCCGTGTCAGAAGATTCCTGCGGCCTCCACCAAGCCGTACTTGTCCAGATTTTGAGAGTCTTGAAACCAAGAACCCACACAGTATCCCATCTGGGTAATGGAAAAACCGTTGTAATGGATAATCTCTCGTGGTGGTTGCCGCAAAGGTGCAGGGGGGTCTGGTGGTTGTACGGTTGCTGTTGCAATGGCCATAAAACACCCACTGACCTCGGTGGTTGCTTTAATTTCCACAGGCTGTCGGCTTAGTGGATCGGCCACATTGATGCGTCTTGGCCGATATTCCCATGTGAACGAGAATCGACTCAGGTATTCGCTCCAACGCGCCTGTCGTCTTGACAGGTTCGGTTGCGTTTGGAAAAACACCAATGGATTATGGTCAGTCATGACTGTCACACCCCCTTCAGCACCCTTGAGGTAGCAACGCCACATCTTGAAAGCATGTACTACCGCAAGGAGCTCTTGATCCCCAGTCGTGTACTGCGTTTCTGCGGGGATGAGCTTTCGGCTCTCATACGCAACTGGGTGACCGTTCTGGATGAGGACGGCTCCAAGTCCTACTACCGACGCATCACATCGAACCTCCCATGGTTGCGATGGGTCCGGAAGAGCTAGGACGGGCACTATGGATAGAAGCTCTTTGACTTTGAGAAAAGCGTTCTCACAATCAGATGTCCATTCCCAACGCATGTTCTCTTGCGTGAGCCCGGTTAGCGGTGCTACTAGGATCAAATACCCTTGCATAAACCGTCGAAAGTAGTTTGCAAGGCCGAGGAAAGACCGAATCTGCCCAACATTTTCGGGACGTGGCCAGTCCACAACGGCTTGGACTTTTCGTGGGTCAACACGGATGCCGTCCTTGCCGACGATGTGTCCGAGGTATTCGAGCTCATCTTGTGCAAACTTGCACTTGCTCACTTTCGCATAGAACTTCTATTCCCGAAGGATTGTGAGAACTTCGCGTAGATGTTCTATGTGCTCTTCCATGGATTTGGAGAAAACCAGGATGTCATTAAGTAAACCAAGACAAAATGGCCGAGTTGCTTGGCGAACGTTCGGTTCATTTCTCCTTGGAAGGTTGACGGGGCATTTGTAAGCCCGAAGCATAACACTCGGAACTGATAGTGTCCCATGTGCATTCGAAACGCGGTTTTGGGCACATCCTCTTCCGTGATGCGGATTTGATGGTACCCTTCAGACAAATCCAAGGACGAAAATACTTTTGCGCCTTGGAGTTGGTCAAAAAGGTCCTCAATCCGCGGTAAGGGGAATCGATTTTTCACTGTCAGCTTGTTCAACGCCCGGTAATCCATGAACATGCGTAAACCACCGTCCTTTTTGTTCACAAAAAGGATCGGCGCACCGTACGGCGAGCTACTTGGCTCGATCCATCCTTTTGCAAGGTACTCTTTGATTTGGCGTTCGGCCTCTCGCCTTTCTGCTGGACTAAGGCGATACATGGGTCTGAACGGAGGAGTCGCCTCCGGTTGCAGCGGAATTGTGTGGCCCATGTGTCTTTCTGGTGGAAGCCCAGCCGGTGGGTCTTGGAGTATATTCGAGAAGTCTGCCAATAGAGATCTGATCTCTTGTGGCGTGTCTTCCGTCACGTCGTCCTCCACTTTCTGCAGATGAGCAAAGAAGTATCGACAACCTTGTCGAATACGTCTCTTAACCTGCATTGCAGACAAGCTGGCATGGACTTTGAGTCGGGTCGGTGATAATTCCGTACTCGGAATCAACGTAATGCGGCGTTGTCCCTTTCAGAGGATCAAACGCTTTGATTCAAAGCACATTAGAGCCTTGTTGTCACGGAGCCAGGGATCGCCTAACACCACGTCAAACGGGTCAAGAAGGTTGAGTACCTTCAACGTGACACTCTGTGTGTACCCTTCAATACAAATTTTAGCTTTACAAGTACCGATCACGGGTACCGTACGGTTGTCACCGACAACAACTGCGCCATTCAATGGCTCGTACTTCAGGCCAACCTGACGGGTAAAGCCAAGGCTAGCAAAAGAGTCGTCCCCTCCAGTATCAGCAAGTACGTTCACGGGAGCACTAGCATGGTGTCCTTTGAACTGCATCGTCATGTTGCCTCCACTCTTCCGAGTGAACAGACTCGACGACGGTAAGCCGAGCTTGTGATAAACACGGAATATGTACGACGGGCGTCGCAACTCCCATGATTCACCCACTCGAGTCCACATCTTGTGGGCACGTGTGAATTCGGCCAGCACCTTCCAGTCTTTATATTTCACTGGGTCGAAATCGTCGATTAAAGGTACTGCGAATGTGATTGAACTCATCGCTTTGAGGCCGTTTGCTTCAATCAATGTGCTACACAACTCTTGCACAGTGGTTGGTGTAGCCACTACTAAGGAGGTTTCGTCATGCATCTCATTTGGTGATGCAAGATTTTGTGGGCAATGATGATCAACAAGTGCAGAATGAGGTTCAATGAGAGGGGAGAAAACAATAGAGAAATTTGAACTCATAAAAAACTCAAATTGTTTACCATCCTCATCTGAAAACATGAACTCACACTCGTGATCCAGTTTTACCCCTGAGTGGTCCCCACTTACGTCACTCAGGGGTGGGGAAAACCTGCCCCACGGCCCTGTCCGTTACCACGGTCGGGCCCATTGCCACGACCGCGACCCTGTCCACAGCCTTGTCCGCGGCCTCCTCCTGCACCATCCCCACGAGGTGCTGCTGCTGCAGCTAGTGCCGCGGCCTCTTGACCACCACCACCAGCCTCAGGGCACTAAGCCCTAAAGTGGCCCGGCTGCATGCAGTTGTGGCAGAGCCCTTCGCGGCAGGCTGCGTTGCGACGCTCAAGCACCGCCTGCAGCTCGTCATTCTCGCGGCTGCGCTTGTTGTTGGGACCCTTGTGTCCACCAACCTTCTTGGCTGGAGGGTTTGTAGGCTACTTGCCCTTGGCCCCGCCTCGCTGTCCAGCTGACCCACTAGCCCCTGCAGCGTCCACGCGCATGTCGCGCCCCTGATGTGCACGCGCGTTCGGCCATGCATCTGAGTAGTGTTTCAGGTTCACCGAATACACTTCGCTCATGTGGTCATGCAACGCCCTCCAGCTTGTCCAAGCTTGGCCAGTGGCTGTTGTGGTGGTCTTGTCCTTCAGCTTCTTGCTGGCGAGACCATCACGCAAGTACTCTAGTAGCATGCACTCCGGGTACTTGAACGTCTGAGTTGCATCGCCCTCGATGAAGCTTTCGGCTTCCTCCACGAGTGCAATGAACTCGCTCAAGTAGGATTCGGGCGAGCTGCCCAGCTGCCTGAAGTCCTTGATCTTGTGGAAGGCGCGCTGCGCCTCCTCACGTTGGGTGCACTTCTTGCGTATGATTGCGCAGAAAGTCTCCCATGGCATGGACTGCCACTCGAGGTGTGGCTGTTGTGCAGTCCACTCCTTGACCACGTACTTGAAGAGTTTGTCTTCAAGCCGCGTTGTGGCAAGGTCACCCCACTGGCTGAGTGGAGCCTTGTGGACACGTAGAATGTGCTCCATGCAGTTCAGCCAGTCAGTCAACTTCACGCCCTTCCGGAAGATCTCCACACTGTGGAGGAAGGACGTGTTCATGACCGACCCCAAAGTCGTCGAGGTAGGCAAGTCGTCGCTGCCACCAGCAGTGGCATCCGAAGCTGCGGCACGTTGTGCTTGCTGCTGCATCCGCACTTGGGTCATGCTCTACAACGCCTTGTCAAGGTCGTTGCATCGGCTGCTTACCTCATGGGTGGCCAAGCGCTGCAGCTGGCAATCACGGTCAAGGCCCGTGATGCTCTGCCCGACGTGGGCCAGCAGGTTGGCGAACGCGAACTTGAGCTCTGATGTCGTCAGAGCATCGGCGATAGCCTCCAAGGCCTCGCGTTGTTTGTGCACCCTTACCCACTACAAGAGGGTACGGTTCGCGTACACGCCTCCAAGGAGTCCCACCTTTGGGAGGAGACTGTCGCCGGCGACGACGCTCGAGTAGACGCTGCTCTGCCCCATTGCGGCCACATTGTAGGAAGGGGGGTCCGCCCCCACTCCTCCGAGTGGTGCCGTATCTCCACCATGGGAAGTGATCTTGAGTCGGCCTGTCGCCTCAGCAGTAAACTCCACAAGCCTACGACGGCCATTGCGGATTGTCTTTGCGGCGTCGTCGTCAGGCTCGTTCTCGCGGGAACTTCTTGTGTGACTGCTTTCAGCGCCCTTGCTTCTCTCGGCTGTCTCGCTGCCATCGGCAGCTTCAGGCAATGCGGCGGGCACCTTTTCCTTCTCGAGCAATCGGCTCGAGTTTGCCGCACGACGATGGCGATGGTCGCAATCCTCATCGCCTTCGCCATCGTCGGCGTCGTGCTCTTCGTCGGGGTCCTCCTCCGGAAGATCCTCCTCCATCGCATCGTCCGTCGCATGGGGGTCGCCCATGTGCGCGTCGACGTGCTCGTCGAGCACCTTTGCGGCCTCCGCACGCTTCTCGGTGTCGCCGAGGTTGGCGTCAATTGCGTTAGGCGGCACGGTTGCCTTAGGCTGTGCGATTGCCTTAGGCGGTACGGTTGCCTTTGGGTTGGCAACCGTGCTCGCGGCGGCGGCTCCCAAAACTTGGATTCCGCCAAGAACGTGTGGTGAGCACGTCACCACCTTGCTCTTGTTGGCCTTAGACGGTCCGGCACTTGCCATCTCGTCGCTTGTGCAACTAGCACGTGAAGATCGTTGTGAGGATCACCCCACAACGTTAAGGAGGAATCGCCTCCCACAAACTCCTTGCTCTCACGATCGGTGAGGCAATTGTAAATTCAATTTCTATTTTCCTAGGCTGCCACGTCGGCACAAGGTCGTGGTTTTTGGAACTAGACTTCCTAAGCCGTGACTCACAGCGATTGGCAAGGACTAGTACCTAGGAAAACAGAAAATTACAATACAAGGAATTGACAAGAAGTGTGAGTACCGCTCACAAAGCTAAGACAAAGAATGGGGAAGGAATTACACCATTCCTAGCAACTCCTCCAATCCTTCTTCTAACTTCTTGTCTTCTTCCTATCTTCTTGTCTTCCTTGGCCTCCTCTTGAGTCTTCTTTGCGTGTCTTGCGCCCCTTGGCGGCGTCCTCATTGAGCCGGCGACGTTGGGGGAGCCGCCAAAAATCCCCAAGGTGGCACCCTCCTTCTTTTTAGGGTGCTCTCAGGTTGTGAGAGTCCCTAAGCTTGGGGAGGGACGCTGTCCCAAGTTTTTGGATGAAGGAGGTTTGAAGGAGCCTTGAAAATGAGGAGGATTTTGTGGTTTTAGAGGTGGGAACTCCCCAACCCGCCCCACAAAAATCCTCCTAGCCCACTGAAAGTGTGGAGAGGCTGGAAGGAAGTGGCTCCACCAAGTAGAAGTTTCTTCCAGCTCTGCAATGTACTTCACGGCGCTTCAATCCATGAAGTATGGATGCCGTAGTCCCTTCTGGCGTTTCTACTGCTGCTTGCAGCTGCCGGCGGCGTTTTATATCTGACGTAGCCGCCGTTTCCGTCAAACCCTTAGTCGCGAGGGTCGCCTGGCTCTGAGAACCACTATAACGGGTTGAGTCTCCAGCTCCTGCTCTGAATTCGTCGTCGGAGTTCGCAGAATGGCGTTCTCAGTCTGCGTCAGGGGTTTACCCCCTTCGCAAGACCGAGGGGCAATCGTCATCAACGACCCAGAGCAGGGAGACTCGAATATTTCGAGTCTCCGGAGGCCCATTTCCATTTTTAACCAAACCCCTGGTTTTGGGACCCAAACCGGGGATTTTTACCTTGAACTTCTGTGTTTGCACGAGTTATTCCGTTTGTTTTACGTCGAAGTTCGTTGTAAACGAACTTCGAGTTTCGTTTTGTCGTTCAGGCGCGAAATCGTCGCGTGCGAGGCACGCTGGTGATTTCACGCCAGTAAATTTGACCTCACCCTCGCTCCCCCTATCCCTCGTCCTCTCTTGCTCGTTTGCAAGGAGGGCGAGGGGGGGCGAGGGCACGAGGCCACGAGGCCTTGCCCTCGAGGCCCTCGTGGCCTCTCAGCCGCCGATCGGACTGAGGCCGCGATCGGCGGCTGGTGGCTAGCCGGCCGGTGGCCGGCCGGTCACTTGGCCGGCCGCTGGCCGTCCAGCCGGTTGGCAGCGAGCTGGCCGGTGGCCAGCGAAGTGCAGGCCGCCGGCCAGCCCTCGCTGACGCGAGGGGTGGTGCGCAACCACCCCTCGCTTCGGCGAGGTGGGAGGGCCGAACCGGCCCTCCCGCTACACCTCGCCTCACCTCTCACTTTTCTTGCATGATTTGTTATTCATGTGCAATACACATCCTACTTTACATTTTACCTTGGGTTTATCCTTTGTAAGTTACATGAGAGGCCTAGTTAGTGCACAAAACTCCATAAGGGAATACAGTTCCGATGGGAGGGTACACAGCTTGTGCACCCTCCCGCCGGACAATGAGAGTAACAAATGATTGCAGAAGATTTTCTTCAAGGAACATTATGACTTTATTCAGTGTCTTTGAGTAGGCCAGAGTTATCATGATGTTATTGTTCGATTTTGAGTTTTGTAGAAAAGTCAATATGTGAAACCTTACCTGAATTTAGAGGGTATGTGCTCCATACAGTTTGGATATAGGATAAAGTTCAGCTAAACTGCAGGTAGGACCACAAATAGAAGGGAGGAGAAATCATAAGACAATACATCTAGTTGTAAACGGTTCATGTCATAGAAATTGATACAAGGGTATGCTAATATAAGGTCATATGACGGTAAGGGTTTGGCTCTGTGTGAGAAAAACAAATTCAACAATTCTCTCTTGAGACCAAGCTTAAGGAAGAGAAAAGAATGATGAGTGTAATTGTATACATTTCAACCAATTACCTTCTCTTCCTTATCATTTGCATTAACTCTATTTATTCAACGCCTCAACTACTATTTCAAATTCTGGTAAAAAAATTCGACAACTATCCTCCTTGTAAATTCACAGATTAGGGGGTCTGGACTCATCGTCAAGCTTGTTTGGTTGCTGAGGTAGGTCGTTAATCCACCCAGCCGCCCAACGATACAACAAAAAAAATACATAGTTACAACAGGCCTCTTATCCACCATGTGCCGCCTTTATCGTTCGAATATCCACACGCGCCGCCTTTATCGTTCCAATATCCACACCTGACGTGCTAGCATTCGTGATTGTGCCACACTCGACCACGGTTGGTTGACCGTGTCTTGCTGGACTTGGTGGCATACAACACGGAGTGTGAATCAGCTGAAACGCTTTGCCAAGAATTTAAAAAACATATAGATGTTTTTTCTGGATATGGTGTTTCACGATCTCTTCCAAACCACAGTTCAAAGTACGCATTGTGTTGAATTGCGCTTTAGTTAAATTAGTTTTGTAGCTGCATCACTTGCACCAAGCGAAAACATGTGGACATCAAGCGGATTCCCCCCCCTCCCCCCCGCCAACCCGTCGCTCGCTCACCCCTAGTCGCTCCGCCGCTAGTGTTGATGTTAAAGCTTTCAGTGTTGCGACTCGTTTTACTACCCGCACCAACCCGCCTCCCTCCCTACAACTTGGCGGCGTTGGAGGAGGAGCGAGACTGCAGGTGCTGCGCGAGCGCGAGTTGCTGCACGTCCGGCACATGGCGCATTTCACCATCAAACCCCATGCGCGGCCTCCTGCTCAACACGAAGGCTACCATGTCTCCGCCCAACAGCTCGATGCCGCCGCCACCGCTGCTGCTGCCCCTGCTAATGTTGCTAGCGCTGGTGTTGATGCTATAGTGGACGCAGCCGCTGCTGACGCCGCCTCCGCTTCTGCCATGGAGGCGGAAGGGGCCACGTCGGGAGCCCGTCGCCCCTGCTGATGCCGCCTTTGCTTTGCTGGTGCTACAGCGGACGTCGTGGCGCCATGTATGCCAACGCCGTCGCCGTCCGTTCGTCCATCCGGTACGTCCATCTGTCCGTCCGTCAGTCCGTCCGTCAGTCCATCCATCCGTCCGTCCTCCATTCCGTCAGTCAGTCCGTCCGTCAGCCCGTCCATCCATCCGTCCGTCCGTCCGTCCGTCCGTCCGTCCGTCCGTCCGTCCGTCCGTCCGTCCGTCCGTCCATCCGTCCGTACGTACACTAATAGCCAGCCTCCATGAGGGCATATTGATGGCCATCGGCACTGTACTTGTCCTCTCAGTAACGCATGCCCATGTGTGCATGTCATTGACCATGCGTGAATGTCAATGACCATGTGTGCACATGCATACACATGTGTCGTATGCATGTCCCCCCCACATGTGTCTGCATGTGTGCCATAGGCATGCACGCCATGCGGATACACCATGCACATGTATTTCCCTTCCTCCCCCCCTCACCCCAAGCACACAAAACACTGATGCACATGGACTTGAACCAAACCACTTACACACACACACATACACATACACACACACACACACACACACACACACACAC
>SZWC01003678.1:84826-100692 GCA_023375785.1 Penium margaritaceum | reverse complement strand
TCTCTCTCTCTCTCTCTCTCTCTCTCTCTCCCTCTCTCTCTCTCTCTCTCTCTCTCTCTCTCTCTCTCTCTCTCTCTCTCTCTCTCTCTCTCTCTCTCTCTCTCTCTCTCTCTCTCTCTCTCACACACACACACACACACACACACACACAGAGTCATATTTTAAAACGCAAAACTATGCCAAGCTTTCATTTCCAACTTCTGTCTAAAGTTTGATGACAATGGTTACTACATAACCCAACTATGGGTAGATCATTAGTATTTCATTGACAGCTATGGGCACGACAGTATTATTCATGTGAATACTATGGGCATGGGAGTAATGTTCATGATCCAAGTATGGCCATTGTTCATTCATTTCATGAAGTACTACCCAACCCACTCTAGATCTGACCACTTTGGATCCATAACACTACACAACCAGAGCCAGTGGCACTAGTCGCATCCACATCCCTCCCGTCCTTGACATCCCATTGCATCATAGAATATATCCTCATTTGCAATGATTGTGTCCATGTTTTCGTCTCCTCCCTCGTAGAAGACATCTTCCTAATGACTCTCCTCTGCCACTGCTTCAATCGTGTCGGCATCCAGTTGACTTGTGTCGTTGTGTGTCACTATAGAATGACACATGCCTACATATCTTTGAGAAGATGCAAGGAAGCTTCCTAGCAACACTCCCGTTGACAAGGCGTCAGTGCCTGATCACACGGTGACGACAGTCACAAGTCGTGCACACAACGACAAGAGTTTGGCTAGGGGACACAAGGCAAAGTGTCTGCATGCTTCAATAGCATTTACAGAGAGAAATGACAAATGACAGGTCCATGGCAAAAACACCTGCCGCGGCGCACGGCGGGTGTCGCACGCGGCGGTCCAAGAGTTGTCCTAAAACCGGCCCAAAACCACTGTTTTGGCCATAACTCTACGCATACATGTCAGAATGCTATGCCGTCTGAACCTAGATGTGCAAGATCACAAGACGGACGCTACGACTGGTCACATGCATGTATCCATCATCAGATGGTGGACACACAATGCAAAAACATGCAAATTGGGCTCATGGCCAGTCCCCCGAAAAACTCTTGTAAGCTGCAGAAAAAACAACAGAAATTCCTGGCAGTGTCCGGGGCTCTGGAACGGTAGTCGGCCAGCTCCAAGCAGGTAGTACACCGCCATTCATCGCACCGGTGTCACCTAGGCCCGCCTCAGGGATCTGCACGAGTATGGACACGGCCGAGAGGTCACAGTAGGCTGTACAAGAACATCAGAAACCACAACACTCCCCCCGTGACCCGATGGTATGCATATCCATACACGTGCAGCACTGGGACAAGTACAATAGTGTGTGTAAAACAGATGGGACACGGACACACATCCCACACTCAACCACTCTCAGGCATGGGGCGATGTCCAACAGAACGAATGGCCACCAAGAACTTTCTGCGAGGTAGTGGCTTCGTGAAGAAATCAGCACGCTGCATGTTAGTGCCAACCCACATGACGGAGATCACGTGTCGCTCCACCAAATCACGCACAACGTGATGCTCAACCGCAATGTGCTTCGTGCGAGTGTGAAAGACACCGGAATTCTGTGCAATGGCGAGAGCACTCTGGTTGTCGTAACGAAGCACAATGGCGGGTAATGATTGACCAAGCTCAAGAAACAGGCCCTGCAGCCATACCGCCTTAGCAGCCCCTGCGCCCAAAGCAATGTACTCTGCCTCCAACGAGCTACGTGCGATGCACCCCTACTTCCCGCTACGCTAAGACAGAGCGGTACCGCCGAGCAAGTACACGTAGCCAGTATGGCTGCATCCATCTGGGCTCCAAGCCCAGTCGTTGTCAGTGTAGCCGTCAAGGACCATCGAACACTACCGACAAAAGCAGAGTCCGAGGTACGATGTGGAGACCACGTACCACACCATTCGCACAACCGCGTGAAGGGCTCTTGCACGTGGAGCCTGCGAGAACTGAGCAAGGAGGTTGACGGCGAAAGCAATGCCAGGACGTGTGGTATTGCTAGGTACATCAGAGATCCGATGAGATGGAGGCACAAGGTCACGTCCACTGTCTCCCCCAGCTGTGTTGGATCATCCACCTTCAGGACATCCTGCCCATCAGGTGTAAGAGGTGTGGAAGCGGTGGGCACAGCACCAAGGAGGTCGCTGAAATGCTCTCCCACAACTCGTGCGTATTGGGCCTGACACAACAACAGTGTCCAACGCCTACGTTCTCGCACGATCAACATACCAAGAAACACCAATGCAGGACCGAGGTCCTTCATCTTGTAGGCAGTCTGAAGGACAGCCTTGGCCTCCTCCACGGGCTCCAGGGATGGAGATGCGATCAGAAGGTCATCGACATAGACCAGGATGGCGGTGAACTGCTCGGGTCTCGGTAGGATGAAGAGAGAGGGATCTGCCTCGCTCTGTACATATCCCCCGCGAGTCAAAGTGCCGGTGATTTCCCGGTTCCAACACCGCGGAGACTGCTTGAGGCTGTACAAGGACTTGCACAAGTGCCAGAACTTGTCACTGTCCTCAAAGCCTGGTGGCTGAGCCACGTAAATCTCCTCATCCAGAGAGCCATGGAGGAATGTATTGTTGACCTCCATCTGATGCAGTTCCCAGTCATGCTGAGCCACTACACCGAACAGAGCTCAAACTGAGGTCATGCGACTGACAGGGGCAAAAGTGTCAGTGTAATCGACGCCCTCAATCTGAGAGTACCCCTTGACGACCAAGCGGGCCTTGTAGCGTTCTAGTGAGCCATCTGGCTTCACTTTCTTGCGAAAGTCCCACTTGACCTGAATAGCCTTCCTCCCAGGCAGAAGATCGACAAGCTCGTAGACTCTATGCTCTTGGATAGCGCGAAGCTCATCCTCACAGGCAGCGTGCCAAGCGTCAGCATCCTGTGATGAGAGAGCTTCCCTCAGGGTGCCCGGGTCGGGTGCCATAGAGGGAGAGCTCTCTGTGGCAAGGGCACATGCCTCTGTGCTAGGCATGACGACCACAAGATCAGCTGCTACACCACAAGCAATATGGAACTCGCGAGTGACGAGATCGTGCCCTATGGGGCATGCTAGATGTACCTCTGTGAGCTCAGTGATGAGCTTTGTAAAGTACCACGGCTTACTGTTGCGCATTATCTCCGATCGAGATCGAAAATTTGCTAGTAAGTTCTGGCAAAAGATGCACGAGTACTTCGGCAGTGAGTCGCAAATTTCGACAGCATTTCACCCTCAAACGGACGGAAAAACAGAGCGCATGAATCGCATTCTGGAGCAGATGCTCCGCATGTACGTGGACCCTGCCATGCATGATTGGGACGAATTCCTAGCACCGGCAGAGTTTGCGGTGAACAACTCGGTGAACGAGTCCACACAGTTCACACCGTTCGTGTTGAACAGTGGTCGGCATCCAGTGGTACCCTCTTCATTGGTGAAGAGTGGGAGTACAGGAGGGCAGGTTCCTTCCGCTCAAGCCTTTGCCGAGCACATCGACTCCTTGTTACAGGAGGCGAAGGGTCACCTTCAAGCAGCTCGGCAACGACAAAAGGCATATGCCGACAAAGGTCGCCGGGAGGTGTCGTTTGACATCGGTGACAAAGTGCTGCTCAGCACTAAAAACCTTTGGCTGAAGTTGCCAGGGGCAAGAAAACTTCTACCGAAGTGGATTGGGCCGTTTCCCATTGTGGCACGCATCGGGCCAGTGGCATACCGATTGCTACTTCCGTCGAGTATGAAGATACATGACGTTTTTCATGTGAGCCTGCTGGCTCCATACACGGCAGAAGGAACCGTTCAGCCACCGCCAACAGTCCTGGTTGCCGACGGCCAATATGAGGTCCTTCGACTACTCCAGCACCGAGAGCGAACTCTTCGGTCGCGCGTTGTCAGGGAGTACCTTGTTCATTGGGCCGGTTGTGGACCTGAACATAATTCATTGGAGCCCGAATCTCGGTTGCCCACAGGGGTGGTCAACGAGTACTGGAGCGAGCTTGCAGCTCACACAGATCGACGCGTGGCAGGAGGTACCACCTGAACACGGGAAAAGTGAACAACATTCCCACAGGGCAGCATTCATGGACAGCGACCATAGGAGGTTGGGGACGCCCAACATGGTTGTCGCGCGGATGCTCCAGCCTAAAGGGGGGAGGCCGCTAGCCGTGCTGACCTACAAGCTGCAGCTTAGGTCTAAGTACCATGCACGTGTTCATGTTTAGCTGGTGATTGAAATTATTAATTTTCTTTCACAATGTTGATGACTCACTGACTGACAATCCTACTTGTTGTTCATGAACCGGGACGGTTCATAATAAGTGGGGAGGAATGTAGCGGGAGGGCCGGTTCGGCCCTCCCNCCTACTCCAGCACCGAGAGCGTACTCTTCGGTCGCGCGTTGTCAGGGAGTACCTCGTTCATTGGGCCGGTTGTGGACCTGAACATAATTCATGGGAGCCCGAATCTCGGTTGCCCACAGGGGTGGTCAACGAGTACTGGAGCGAGCTTGCAGCTCGCACAGATCGACGCGTGGCAGGAGGTACCACCTGAACGCGGGAAAAGTGAACAACATTCCCACAGGGCAGCATTCATGGACAGCGACCATAGGAGGTTGGGGACGCCCAACATGGTTGTCGCGCGGACGCTCCAGCCTAAAGGGGGGAGGCCGCTAGCCGTGCTGACCTACAAGCTGCAGCTTAGGTCTAAGTACCATGCACGTGTTCATGTTTAGCTGGTGATTGAAATTGTTAATTTTCTTTCACAATGTTGATGACTCACTGACTGACAATCCTACTTGTTCATGAACCGGGACGGTTCATAACAAGTGGGGAGGAATGTAGCGGGAGGGCCGGTTCGGCCCTCCCTCCTCGCTGATGCGAGGGGTGGTTGTGCACCACCCCTCGCGTCAGCGAGGGCTGGCCGGCGGCCAGCGATTTGCTGGCCGTCGGCCAGCTCGCTGCCGGCCGGCTGGACGGCCGGCGGCCGGCCAAGCAACCGGCCGGCCACCGGCCGGCCAGCCACCAGCCGCCAATCGCGGCCTCAGCCGGATCGGCGGCTGGGAGGCCACGAGGGCCTCGAGGACGAGGCCTCGTGGCCTCGTGCCCTCGTCCCCCCTCGCCCTCCTTGCAAAAGAGCAAGAGAGGACGAGGGGTAGGGGGAGCGAGGGGGAGGTAGAAATAGCTGGCGCAAAATCGCCAGCGTGCCTCGCACGCGACGATTTCGCGCCAGAACGACAAAATATGAATCGAAGTTTGTTTACGACGAACTTTGACATAAAACGAACAAGATAACTCGTGCAAACACACGAGTTTGAGGTAAAAACCCCCGGTTTGGGTCCCAAAACCAGGGGTTTGATTAAAAACGGAAATGGGTCTCCGGAGACTCGAAATATTCGAGTCTCCCTGCTCTGGGTCGTTGATGACGATTGCCCCTCAGTCTTGCGAAGGGGGTAAACCCCTGACGCGGACTGAGAACGCCATTTTGCGAACTCCGACGATGACTTCAGAGCAGGAGCTGGAGATCCAGCCCGTTACATTCGGGCTAGGCTAACATTCTGAATACTCACTCAAATCGAGCGATTCAAAGCTTGATCCTGCATAGATAAATCCAAGGAATCTAAATATAAAGTCGGATCAGATGTTTGACCACTCCTGAGTGGTCAAACCAGGGTGTGCACTCAACGGCACTCATGGCAAGGGGCACACCATTTCAACAATCTCCCTCTTGCACCGCAACCTTGATGCCCTGTCCTTGGAACCTGTAGCATTTTTAAACCTCACAGCGCAGTCCGAGCTCCATGCAGCTCACTTCATCCCTGTCCTTGGGCTGTGCCTTGGTCATGGCATCGGCGAGCATGCGCTTAGTGCCACAATGCACAATAGCCGCATCTCCCTTCGCCACCATGTCCCGCGCGTAGTGATGCCGGATCTCGATGTGCTTGGTCCTCCTGTGCAGCACCGGGTTCTGGGTCAGGCTGATGGCACTCGTGTTGTCAACGTTGAGCACCGTCGGCTTCCTTTGTGGCACGCAGATAACCTTTAGCAGCCGCCGCAGCCACACCGCCTCCTTTGCAGCTTCCGTGAGCGCGATGTACTCTGCTTCGATGCTGGACAGTGCAACACAGTCTTGCTTCCTGCTTGCCCATGAAACTGCTGCACCACCAAGCACAAACACGTACCCCGACATTGATTTTCTGTCATCCACATCACCAGCCCAGTCGGCATCCGAGTAGCCGACCAACTCAAGGGAGTCATCACGCGCTCCCCCTCCAAACACGAGCCGCGACTGTTTTGTCGCCTTGAGATAGCGGAGGATCCGCTTCACCACTTGCCAATGCAACGGCACCGGGTCAGCAACGTAGCGGCTCACTTGGCCCTCCGCGAAGGCCAAGTCGGGCCGCGTCGCCACCATGGCGTACATGATGCTCCCCACTGCGAACTGATATGGCACACCTGCCATCTCCTCCTTCTCCTCGTCCGTGCTCGGGCCCATGCTCGAGCTCAGCTCACACGTGGTGGTCATGGGTGTGCCAATGGGGTTGCAGTCCTCCATGTTGTAGCTGCGGAGCACCTCTTGCACGTACTTTGCCTGCCCCATCTCAAGCATGCATGCCTTGCAGTCCCCCTTGATGGCGACGCTGAGGTAGTACTCGAGCTCGCCCATGTCGGTCATTTTGAACCAACCACCGAGCTGCCGCTTGAGGTTCACCAACTCCTCCATGTCCGATGACACGAGGATGAGGACATCCACGTAGAGGACCACGATCTGGTGCAACCCCGGTTGCTTCTGCATGTACACGCTGTGATCCGCCTTGCAGTGCTTGAAGCCAAGCTCGGCCATGAAGCCGTCCATTTTCAGGTACCACATGAGTGGCGCTTGCTTCAGCCCGTAGAGCGCGTTGCGAAGCCGGCACACCTTCCCCGGCGGCGCGTCCACCCCCTCCGGCACCTCCATGTAGACCTCTTTGTCCAGGTCGCCATTGAGGAATGCGGTTTTTACATCCATTTGGTGGACTTCATAGTCGCGAGCCGCCGCCAACGAGAGGATGGAGCGAATGGTGGCGAACTTTGCCACCGGCGCGAAGGTTTCGTCGTAGTGTTCACCTTTTCGCTGGGCGTACCCCTTTGCGACCAGCCGCGCCTTGTACCGCTCCACCCTCCCCTCCTTGGTGAGTTTCTTCTTGAAGATCCACTTGGAGCCGATGATTTTCGCGCCCTCCGACCTATCAATCAGCTGCCAAGTACCGTTCTCTTCGTGGGAGGCGAGCTCAGATTTTATGGCTCCCTCCCACTCAGCCCCATCCTTCTGCTGCAATGCCTCCTTGACAGTCTCGGGCTCCTCTTGCGCAAAGAACACTCGAGAAAACCCAGTCCAGGTGCCCTGCGCGGCATCGTACCGTTTTGACGTCCTCCTTGCATGTCCGCTTCTCCGGGGCTGTTGCTGTTGATGCTACTATTGCTGCTGCTGCTGCCCTCTTGCGGCACCACTTGCACCGCTGGCCTGCTCCCCCTCTCTCGGGGACCGTGGAGATGCGGGCTCACTCCCTGCCTCCTCGTTCAGCTCCAGTACTGCTGGCGCTTTGGACTCATCGTCCGACTCGGCTGAATGCAAATCAGCCGCTCCAACATCGCCCGGATGGTTCTCGCTGGCTGGAGCCGATAGGACATCACCCTCTTTTGCGTCCTCCGGCGTCTCTCCATCGAGGAGTGGCAGCCACTCCCCCCGCTTGGAGAGACCCACATCCTTGTCCGTCCAACGGCTGTCCTCGTCAAACGTGACGTCGTGACTCTTCACGATCTGCTGCCTCCACAGGTCGAAGAGCCGCTATGCCTTGCTCCCGCTCTCGTACCCGAGGAAGATACACAGGCGAGTCCGTGGGTCGAGCTTGCCCCGCCCCTCCCGTGCCTGCACAACAGCATGTGCAACACAACCAAAAGTGCGGAGGTGTGCCACAGTTGGCTTTCTCCCGCTCCACACTTCTTGTGGCATCTTCCACACCTTGGACTCCGCATCTTTTAGCGGCTTTGTCGGCGTCAGGTTCATGATGTACGCCGCTGTCCATGCCGCCTCGCCCCAATACCGCTGCGCGAGACCTGCATCACTCAACATAGAATGGACCATGTTGAGGATGGTGCGGTTTGCCCTCTCGGCGACGCCATTCTGCTGCAGAGAGTATGGCGTAGTTTTCTGTCACGCGATCCCCTTGCTCTTCATCCATGCTGAGCAGCCCTCGTACTCGCCGCCGTTGTCACTCCGGAACGCCTTCACCTTCAAGCCTGTTTGCCGCTCCACTGCCGCCACAAACTCCTGCATACAAGTCAGGACATCACTCTTCCTCTTGATGATGCAGAGGTAGAGCTTGCGGCTGGGGTCATCGATAAAGGTGACGAAGTAGCGAGCGCCCCCGATGGAGCTCTCGAATGGTCCACACACGTCAGTGTGGACCACCTCCAGCTTCACCGATGCACGCGTCCCTTTGCCATCAAACGGCTGCCGTGTCGCCTTGCCCACCACGCATGGCTCGCACACGGCATTCCTGGCTGCATTGAGGACCTTGACCTTAAGGCCCCGCACCACTTCCTTCTTCGCCATGTCCCTCACAGTTGAGGGAGCGATGTGACATAGGCGGCGGTGCCATAGGTCCAGATTTCCTTCATCCTTTGTCACGAGGTTGACGGCGTCAGTCCTTACCGCATCGGCAAGGACCTTGGTGCGAAGAAGGTACANGCCATGTCCTTCACAGTTGAGGGAGCGATGTGACATAGGCGGCGGTGCCATAGGTCCAGATTTCCTTCATCCTTTGTCACGAGGTTGACGGCGTCAGTCCTTACCGCATCGGCAAGGACCTTGGTGCGAAGAAGGTACAAGTCCTTCTCCCTCTTGCCACGCGCAATCACCTTGCCGTCCCCCTCCTTCCGGATGATGGCCTCCTTCTTGTTGAAGAGTACCTCGAGCCCCTTGTCCGAAAGGCGGCTCACTGACAGCAGGTTTGCCCCAAAGTTGGGCATGTGGAGCACGTCGTAGATGGTGCACGGAATGACTTTCCCGTTCACCACCGACTCAGTGCGAACATTGCCTTCGCCCGCGGCCAGCTCTGTTTTGCCGTTGGCCACTGTCATGCGCCGCTCGGTGACGCCGTAGGTGATGAATGCCGCCCGGTTGCATTGTGTGTGGCGGCCTGATCCGGAGTTGATCACAATTACTTCCGGATCTGTCAAGTCGGTAGACTCCCTGGCCATCATGGCTTGGGTGTCCTTCTTCCCGCCCTTCCCGGGCTGGTCCGACTTCTTGTTGGGACAGTTGTGTGCATAGTGGCCCTGTTTGCCACAGTTGTAGTACTCCCCTTTGTTGTCACCTTTCTTGGTGCCTTGCTTGGCACCCTTGCCCTTCTTGCCTCCCCCTCCACCTTGAGGGCGGACGGCATAGGCGGAACTTGATGTTGCCCCACTCTCTCTCCCACCGCGCCGCATCCATTCATTGCGGACGTACTCAGCCACCTTCGAATACTTTAGCTCATCGGTGGACCAGCTGCCAACGACGGTGATCATGGGACTCCAACTGTCGGGCAAGGCCGGGAGGAGGATCATGGCTTGCAGCTGAGGATCGACCTTCCATCCGGTGGCTACGCACTCAACCGTAAGGGACTTAATCTGCTGCAGGATCTCCATGATGTCGTCGCCTTCGTTGGCTCGGAGGGTGACGAGCCTCTTGAAGACGAAGAGCTGGTTAGCAAGGTTGGTGGACTGGCAGATGGTGCAGAGTTTCTTCCAGGCCTCCGTGGCCTCCGTGCATCCTTGAATCAGTGCGCGCTGCGGTGGAGCTAGCGCTAACACCAAGAATGCAAGCACCTTCTTGTTGCGCTTCTTGAACTTGTCCACTTCCTCCGGCGTCGCGGTATCCGGAGGCGTGGTCTCTTCACCGTTGACCAGCTCAAGCAGACCCTTGTCATTGAGGTAGAACTCAAACTGCCACCTCCACAAGGGGAAGCCGTTTCCATCAAACTTGGAGACGGCGCCGATGCTCTCTTGCTCGGTCGTTGCCATGGCGCACGTCGGTAGTGTGAAGGATGATGAGCTAGGGTCCTTCTAGGCACATGGGCCCATAACCCTTTGTTGGCTCTAGTGGGCGTGGAGGTACCCTCAAGGATGCCTAGCTCTCAGTGATACACGCTACCAAGGTTTGGGCAGCCAATGGACACCAATGGTGAAGAGTGTGGAGCACAACGATCACCGATGTGAGTGGGCAGAATACGTCGCATTTAGTAGATCTGAATTGAAACACGTTCTCGTTACTTAGCATAGTGAGATTACATCAGATCCTTATAGCCTGTGATCTAAGCTTTCCAACGCATCCAAGAATGCCCAAAACGAAGCAGTAGAGCCCCTGCTACGGCCGTCGAAGTAACCCTTGGTGGAGCTGCCCACCAGGCCTTGCACTCTAGGCAACGGGAGGCGCTTCGACGATGACCCGTCGAAGTGCCTTTCCTCGCGTAGAAGTCAAAGAGAAGTTCATCCTGGTCAAGGAGGTCCTTATGGTCACCTCATTCATGCCCCTGGTAAATTTGGAGGCCATTAGGAATGAACTCGGATCCCTGGCGGTGGAATATCCCGCCACCCATGGCGGGTACGAGATTCCACCCACCCAACACCCGTTTTCGGGCTAGGCTAACATTCTGAATACTCACTCAAATCGAGTGATTCAAAACTCGATCCTGCATGGAAAAATCCAAGCAATCCAAATCTAAATTCAGATCAGATGTTCGACCACTCCTAAGTGGTCAAACCAGGGAGTGCACTCAACGGCACTCATGGCAAGGGGCACACCATTTCAACAGGTAGTCCGCCGCCAGTCGTCGCATCGGTGTCACCAGGGCCCGCCTCAGGGATCTGCACGAGTATGGACACGGCCGAGTGGTCACAGTAGACTGTACAAGAACGTCAAAAATCACAACAATCTTGTTCTTGGTGGCGACCACAAATAGGAATACAGTTTCTGACACACCAATGTCGCACCAACTCCCATGAGGAACATGAAAGTTAAGTCTTGTTTGTCACATGAACTCATGTTTCTGGTTCCTTCAAATGCCGCAAAGAGAACGAAATGAAGGTGTGTATCATGTATATATACACTTGGTAGCTGCTTGAAGTACATACAGTGTTAAATGATTTCAGGACACCATTGTGCACTACAAGTTGCACCTTAGTGCAAATGTGGACTACAATAGATGCATAGTTTGACGAAGCAAACGTCCAATGTGTGGTTACTAGTGAATTATTTGAGCAGAAGAGGAAGGTTAAAAATAATCCGCTGCCCATGCTTTTGATCGATAGATTGCCGCTGTCCATAGTCGAAAACGACATGACAGCGGTGCCCATGTTTTCAAATGTCCGTCCGAAAACGGAATTCGACTTCGCTCTCGAGGTCGGTAGTCGCCGAACCCGAGAGCAAAATCGGCGACTTCTGACACCGGCCTCACCGATGTCAGAAGTTACCATATTGCGAGTTTTGGAGTTCGCAACTGCAAACTCCAAAACTCGCGACAGGGTGCGCCCCATCTCGCAACCCCCCCAATATCCGACAAACCCCCTAGTGACATTGGGGGGTTTGGGTTTTACATTTGTACTTGCCCGGACATCTGCCGGGCCCCGCTACCGCGGGGCCCGGCAGATTCCCTTTCTTCTATCACACGTGTGCCACATTTTGCAAACCCCCCCCCCCCAATAACAAACAAACCTCCTAATTAAAATGGGGGATTTGGGTCTTATTTTTTTTATTGCCCGGGCATCTGCCGGGCCCCGCTACCGCGGGGCCCGGCAGATTCCCTTTCTTCTATCACACGTGTGCCACATTTTGCAAACCCCCCCCCCCCAATAACAAACAAACCTCCTAATTAAAATGGGGGATTTGGGTCTTATTTTTTTTATTGCCCGGGCATCTGCCGGGCCCCGCGGTAGCGGGGCCTGGCAGATGCCAAGCGTGTGCCGCATCCTGCAAACCACCCCAAATCTACGACAAAGCCCCTAGTTTAACTAGGGGATTTGGCAGGGTCATCGCGAGCTCGCAAGGAGGTTTCGCCGCGAAACCCCTCGTGCGAGCTCGCGACGACGGGCAAAGTTCGACTTCGGGCTCGAAGTCGAAATCCATGTTGAATATGTTAAATACATGAAATATATTGCAGCCGTACCCATTTTTGCTCGAAAAGCGCAAAACATGGGCATCGTTGTCATGTCAGTTTCGACCATGGACAACGCGTATAAATCGACTGCAACGATGGACATGTAACAACTCCGTCCGAAGAGGAATGTGGGCTGATTTCGACATGGGAAGGGAGGATTACACAAGCTCAGGCATTGGGCATTACAACTCTTAGTGAAGCGGAGTTGATGAACAGGACTAACAAAAGTACACCAGAGCCGAAAGCTGATCTACTACAGGAGTGCAATCACGGGCCACATGTGATCTGGCATGCACCTCCTCTTCAACAAGTGGACGTTGGTGATCTGTGCAAAGCAAACACGTGGAATGAAAACAGTGTTAGACATTATGAATGAAGATAAAGGCAGAGTTCAAATAGAGTAATGGCAATGAAAACAACCTCACCTAGACTCACCAAAGGCCAAAGGAGCAGTTGATACTGTCTTCTTCAGCATGGAAGGCCTTCCATGCCTCCTCGCGATCTTCGGCATCATGGTGCTCGACCCCTTCCTCGTCAGTGCATACAGAGATAGGGTCGACGCCCTCCTGCCCCCCCTCTCCCCTCTCCCCCTCTTCCTCTTCCCCCTCCCCCCCTCCTCGTCCTCCCCCTCGTCATGCGCCTCCTCCTCCTCCTCCTCCTCCTCGGACTCCTCCTCCTCGGACTCCTCCTCCTCCTCAATAGGGGGTGCATCATCCGCCTCATCCCCTGAGTATCCCATGGCGTCCACGTTAGCTCGGCAGGAGGCCCGCATGCGACGCTCAGCGTCTAGCATGGATACGCGTGCGGCCGCCATCTGCTCGGGGCTTGGGGCCTCCATGTTCGGACATGCCCGCCGTACATGGCCCTGCTTTCCACAGCGGGCACAAATGCGCCGTTTCTTCATCTTCGCATACCTATCCAAGCGCACGGTGGCTGGCCGCCCACGCCCGCAACTTGGGCCTGGCTGCTTCCACTTAGGCTCTGCCGGCTTCACCTGCCGGACCTTCGGCAATGGGAACGGGGCGTTGTAGGTCCGCTTGTAGCTCAGGTTCAGGTAGCCGAAATCAACGTATGCTACGAGGTTCAGCACGTTCTCCAGCAGTAGGCTGCACGCGTGCGGGCACGACACCCCATACTCCTGCCAACGCTCGCACGAACAGTCCTTGGTGGTAAGGTTGATGTCGCGAGGAGTGCCGTTACGATGCGTGGCTGTGCCACTGTGCCATGGTCCCGTCTTGTCGCCATCCAGGTTGAGTGAATACTCTCTGCTGTGGTCGTAGTTGTGCTTCACCTTGAGGTACAGCGCAAGCGCGACGCTGCCCTTGGCGTCGTGTGCCATCTTACGCCGAATGTGCCAAAATTACTGCACAAAGACATGCAGGTTCACAAAACAAAAATACGGATACGTTTTTCTGAACTCCACTAGATTGCCATTTAGAGACTCCATGGCGTTGCTGGTGGTATGCCCTCTACAAGAAACCGGGCAGAACAGACTGTTCCAGTGCTCCTTCAGGATGCCGGGTACTCCATTCCCGCCCAGTAGGTAATCAACTGCCCTTGGCACTGTGCGCATCATCTTTGCCAGACATGCGTCCCAGTCCGCCTGCATTGTCACGTGTGCCAGGTTCCAAAATAGTGCGCCCGACCTGCCCTGGCACTTGGACTGTAGGTTGCGCATAAGGTGCCACGTGCAGTACGTGTGGGTGACCCCGGGCAGCTTGGCCTTGACAGCATTGGCTAGTCCCTTCTCGCGGTCAGATATGACCGTTGTTCCATGTTGTGCGGCCGTGGGGTACGCTGCTGACACCAACTCACAGAACCAACTCCAGTTGCGCTCATCTTCCCTGGACACCAAGGCATACGCAGCGGACATGGCGTTGTCATTTGTGTCAAATAATTGCATGATGAGGAGTACCTGCTTGTGGCTGTTTTTTAGATGTGTGCCATCCATGACAAGGACCCGTCTAGTGTACTCAAAACATCTCCTGCAGGCCCCGGGTGAGATGAACACTCGGTCGAAGGCGTCCGTGACACGGTCTTTCTCGGTTTTGGCGATGGCCAGCGGGTCAACCCTGAGCACGTGCATTAGACAGAATAATTCACATATTCAGTCCATAAAGTATGACATACCTGAGATATTGAAAATCATGTACACTAAACCATTGCGGGATAACGTACCTTGTCCACGTAACCTGGGAACATGCTCCACGAGTCCGACTTCTTGCCGTACATCTTCTCCAAGCACACTTTCTTCGCACGGTAAAGGGTGGTTTAGGGGACCTTCGTCTTGGCCACTTCTTTCACGACCGCTTGCAGCGCCTTGGGCTTCACACATGGGTCCTTTGCGATGGTGCTCTCAATCGGTCATGCAACTCACCTCATGGAGCGCACGGGGTTACCCCGGCCGAGGCCGGGGTCACAAAGATGGCCATCCACGAACATCATGATGTTGACTGCTCCGGACTTCTTGCTGTACCTGGCACGAACGATCCACGGGTACTTCTTCGTCGCATACTGCTTACACCGCGCCACAAAGTGAGTGCGGTCGCTTTTCAACCACCTCAGCGCCATGCGGTTGTGAACTGCATACTCTTCCATTGCGGCTTTGCATATGGCCATGTTCTCGAATGTTGAACCACCGGGGAAGTCCACCGCAGCCTTCTGCTTCTTCGGGGTAGCACGTGGGGTGGGGTCCGAGATGCGGGTGGCGACAGCCTTCGCCTCATCGTCAGAACCGACGGGCAAGCCCTTGGTCGAGAGCACACGCCCGCCTACACGGGACATCCTGAGAGGACCCTCAGCTTGAGGGCATGGGGTCCCGTTGACTGTAGGGGACGGTGGACCGTCGTCGTCAGTGGTGGATGTCTGTCACGTCAAGCACGGATCATCTGTGAAGTCGTCGTCGCTGTCGTCCGGTGGGAACCAGGAGGTTGTGAGAGCTCCGCCACCTCTCAGGTGCGTCGTCCCCGCCATCAGAAGACATAATGGGCACCTTGTTCATAAAAATTCACAATGCACACAACGAGCCGCTACTGTCGATGTGGATCAAGCAATGTTTTCTGGCGAATGGTACGACTGCAGTTGAGAAAAGCACATGGTAGCCGTGCATGATGGGAGGTACATTGCGTCATGGGAAACCAGCAGGATGTGACACAAGACAGGTTGTCAAAATCAGATACGAATGCGGTGGAACACACAGACTTATTTCAGGAGGACGAATGTGCAATTTGTTAAACTTCGACGGTCCTTCAAACAACGGACTGAGATGACTCAATGGGCTCTATCATATGCAACGCGTTTCTACAAGCTGAAGCGTTGCATTATCCTATGTAAGACCCCCGCCATGAAGGCGTCGGAGACCTAACGAACCACGTCAAATTGTTTCCATGTTACGCGTACAGCCGCCGGCGTCGGTCGTTTCCATATCGTCGCTGAAATGTATGAAAAATATGTTAAAAAATTGAAAAATATGTCAAGCATGCCCATGACTCACACTAACAGGGGGCACAGATGTCATATCGTTTTCAAGTATGGACACCGCGGTTATTTTGATTCCGACTATGGACACCGCATGCGTCTCGGTTTCGACTTTGGACACCGCATTTGGTTCGATTTCCACTATGGGCACCGGGGATTGTGTGTGTGTGTGTGTATGTGTGTGTGTGTGTGTGTGTGTGTGTGTGGGTGTG
>SZWC01003678.1:64156-84642 GCA_023375785.1 Penium margaritaceum | reverse complement strand
GTGTGTGTGTGTGTGTGTGTGTGTGTGTGTGTGTGTATGTGTGTGTGTGTGTGTGGGCACCGGGGATTTATCAACCAAAACGATGGAAATATAACAACTCCGTCAAAAAATTTCATCGCAATTTGGAATGAAAAAACTAGGTTTTTTTCTCTCAAAACAAACATTCTCAAAAGGGTGTTTTCACTCGATCGCGATAGAGCGATCTGTTAGGCTTTTGCTTATCTGTTTTTTGGGGGCTTGCAAGACCCCATTCGCAGATGTAGTATTTCATGTTTGCACGAGATCCACCCTCTCAAATGTTGGTAGGTTTTGCTTCCACCCGTCATGAGCCGTGCCACTGGAAGCTACGGGTGCACCCGGAGCTCATAGTGAGCGGCGGCCGTACTGGAGATCATGATGACCCATCGGAACTCCAGATTGTCCAGGGACCGATCCAGCAGCTACGGCATGACACACCGCCGCGTCGGTAGGTTGTGTACCACCCACTCGGAGCTGACCGACGGCTGCCTCAACGTCCCGGATGTTGTCTCCGACCTTTTTCAATTTTTCTCGAGCTGGTAGGATTTTATCGGTGGACTGGTCGTGGACCCGATTTGCATATTTTTTCATTGTGTTTCCATCGCTTGATGCCGGATGCATGCATGTGACCAGAAGTAGCGTCTGACTTGTGATTTTGCACGTTTAGGTTCAAACGGTGTAGCGTTCTGACTTGTCTACGCTGAGTTACGGCCAAAACAATGATTTTGGGCCGGTTTGTTTGTTTTTGCGCATCTCTCATTGTACTCTATTGTGTCCCCCCAGCTTGTGTACATCGGCGTGCAGATGACTGACGACGAGACTCGATGTTGCTGGAGTGTCGTCCGGTGGAGCCGACGCACGCTGAGGCCTACTCGCAGTTCGTTGGAGCCTCCTCCCTCCGGCGACATGCTCAGCTCCATCGGCAGGCCTCCTCGGCGGTCGGGCCGCCGACGGTTAGTGCCACCAGAGATGATCTCTGCCTGAACCCAGCGTTACTTCTGATTGTGCCATTGCGTCTACAACATCCTCTTCTTAGGGTCCATGTCTCTTGCTGCGTGGCTTTGTTTGGCATCATGGACCATCGTAGGCACTACTTGGATTCGGGCAGCCATAACTCTTTGCTGTTATTTCTCTAGCTGATTTTGACCGCAGGACTGCGTTCCCATCGTCGGTATAATGGTATGGTCCAGTTTTCAGGCAAAACGGACAACGTCTGGGTTTTGGGCTGTCGGGCATCTTGCAGGGCTCACAGAAAAAACCCTGCCTGCCAGGAAATAGGGCCAGGACTATTTTCTGATTGACTGGTTAGCTGAGTAACAAGTTCTACACTAGTGGGGTGGAGCTAGAACTTGGAGGGGTCTCCCATTCTTGCTCATTCTTCACTCCTAATCAGTTACTTCCAATTTTCAGGTGCTTTATGGCGCTAACACTTGCGCGCACATTTCTGAATAACAAACCCAGAGCTTCCAGACTTCGTCTCTAGAGCAACAGACTGAGGGGGAAGCAGATTTGAGCAACGAGCGTTGAAGCCGACATGCTAAATCATCAACGCTGCTGCCCCAACCTGCTGCTTAGTGTTCCATTCTGGTATCAGAGAGTAGCAGCTACAGCAGAGGACTGGCGTACAGATGCCTGACTACGCTGGCGGACCCCCCATACGCGCCAGTGTAGGGGAAATGCTGCCGGATTTTTTTTGACAGCATTGACCTACCTGGCGGCAGTGCCAAAATTTTTCCCACGGCCACTGTCAGGATGGCTGTCCTGGCATGCCCTGAACTGCCTAAGTGTGCACGGCTACTTAGTGCAAAGAGACTTTCAAGGGAGGTGTGTGCTTTGGGTCGCCACAACACCATGGGAGCAGAGTTATGGCAGAATACAGATTACGAAAACTGAGAAGGGCTGCGAATCATTAATGGTTAGTTAGTTTGGTAAGATTACATCAGATTCGTATATCCTGTGACCTGAGATTTCCAACGCATCCAAGCACGTCCAAAACGGAGCAGTATAGCCCCTGCTACACCCATCCAAACAACCCTTGGTGGAGCCGCCTTTGGCTGCCGCCGACGCGAGTCGTCTCCGACACGAGCCGACGACGGCTCAAAGCGCCTTTCCTTGATTGACAAGTCAAAGGGCGGCTCGCCCTAGTCCAGGGGACCTCCCTGGTTGCTTCCTCTATGGCCTTGGGGTCTACGGAGCCAGTTGGAGCTGAACACGGACCACCGGCGGTGGAGTATCCCGTCACCCCGGACGGGTACCAGATTCCACCCGCCGCACCACCCGAAGTTTGGGTAGGGCTAACTTCCTAAATTCTCAACCAAATCGAGCAACTAAAGCTCGAAATCGCATGGCAAAATCCAAGGAATCCAAATCTGCAATGATATTGGACATCCAACCACCCTGTAGTGGTCGGACCAGGAAAACGGCAAACGACATCCATGGCAGGGGCACTTTTTAACATTCTCCCCTGTGCACCTTCCATGCCGGATGCCTCATGCTCACTCTTTAATCGTCCGCTCCTGCGCCTTCAAGCCCTTCACAGCTTGTCAACCCAAGCCCTGCAAGGCTGATGACATGCTGATCCTGGGGCTGCGCCTTGGTCAAGCAATCTGCAAGCATGTGCTTTGTGCTGCAATGGTGCAACACAACCTGTCCCTTCTCCACCATGTCGTGCGCGTAGTGGTAGCGCACGTCGATGTGCTTCGTCCTCCTGTGCTGCGTCAGATTGTTGGTCAGCAAGATGGAGCCGGTGTTGTCCTCTTGAACCACCGTAGGCTCCTACTACGGCACGCCCAGCTCCCCCAGGAATCTGCATAGCCACACCGCTTCCTTGACCGCCTCGGCCAGAGCGACGTACTCTGCCTCCACTGTAGAGGTGGCAACGCAGTCCTGCTTCCAGCTGCACCATGAGACCGATGCACCTGCGAGGAAGAACACGTAACCAGAAGTGGACTTCCTCTTGTCCACATCACCGACGTAGTCCGCGTCAGTGTAGCAGACCAGCCGCAAGGGGTCTGACCTCCCCTTTCCGTTGTACTTTAGGCGCGCATGTCGTGTTGCCTGCAAGTACCGGAGGATGCGCTTCTCCGCCTGCCAGTGTAGTGGCCAAGGGTTAGCCACATACCTACTCACTTGACCCACCGCGTAGGCCAAGTCCGGCCGAGTCGCCACCATGGCATACATTAGGCTGCCCACCACAGATTGATAGGGCACCGCCGCCATGTCCTCCTCCTCCTCTTTGGTTTGTGGCGCCATCGCCACACTCAGCTCACAGCTCGTGGAGACCGAATTTCCCACTGGTTTGCAGTCCTCCATGTCGTACCGCTTCAAGACCTCGGCCACGTACTTGGCCTGTCCCAGTTTAAGCGTGCGCGCCCTCCGGTTCCGAGTGATGCTTACACCGAGGTAGTACTCCAGCTCCCCCATGTCTGTCATATTAAATCTTCTGCTTAGCTGCTCCTTGAGCTGCTGCAAAGCTGCCAGATCTGATGAACACAGGATCAGGTCGTCCACGTGGAGTGCGAGGATCTGATGGAGTCCCATGCTGCGCCGTACGTGCACGCTGTGGTCTGACTCACAACGCTTGAAGCCGAGCTCCACCATGTAGCCGTCCATCTGTTGGTACCAGCATCTGGGCGCCTGTTTTAGCCCGTACAAGGCCTTCCGCAGCTTGCACACCTTGCCCTCCGGTGCATCCACCCCCTCCGGCACCTCAAGGTAGATCTCCTTGTCGATGATGCCGTTTAGGAATGCCATCTTGACATCCATTTGGTGGAGCTCCATGTCCTTTGTGGCTGCCACCGCGAGGATCGTCCGGATGCTTGTGAACTTGGCGACGGGTGCGAAAGTCTCACCATAGTGTTCACCTTTTCGCTGTGCGTACCCCCTTTGCCACTAGCCGTGCCTTGTATTTCTCCACCTTGCTGTCCTTGGTGAGCTTCACGTTGAACACCCACTTGGAGCTGATCACCTTCACCCCCTCATGCCGATCCACCAGCTCCCAAGTGCCGTTCTCAGCGAGGGAGGCAAGTTGAGATTTTATTGCTTCGCCCCACTGCTGCCTGTCAGGCCGTGCAAGCGCCTCTTTCACGGTTGTCGGCTCCTTTGCGGCTGCCATCATGCACCGTGCCATGCCGACCCAACGGCTCGTGATTGCGTCATACAGCCTGCCGCATTCCGCCGCCTCGGACTGCGACGTGGTGACCTTGGTGACGTTGGTTGCTGGTCCTGCTGCTGCTTTGCTGCAACGTTGTCCTCGGCCGCGGACTCCCCCGCATCGACTGGTGCATCCTGTGCTCCAGTAGCACCTGCACCTGCTGCATTGCCCTGCTCCGCTCCAGCACCGTCATCCTCCGAAGACCCGTCATCGACCTCTACAGCTGCCGGCTCCTCCTCACGCTCAAGGAGTTGGAACCACTCCCCTTGCTTTGGAGAGAGCGCTGCGTCAATGTTGTTGCTGCTGCTGTAGTAGCTCTGCTGCTCATCAAACGTGACGTCGCGGCTGGTGATGACATCCTGCATCCGTGGATCAAAGAGGCGGTACGCCTTGAGCGCACTCTTGTATCCGACGAACGCGTACGCCTTTGCACGCGGGTCCAGTCTGGAGTCTTTTCTTTGCACGGCCTGCACCAATGCGTGCGCCTTGCACCCGAACGCCTTCAGGTGTGCCACGCTTGGTTTGCGCCCGCTCCATGCCTCCTGCGGTGTCTTCTAGCCACCCTTCCTTTTCAGCACTACTGTTGGGATGAGGTTGGTGATGTAGCATGCCGTACTCATGGCCTCGGCCCACAGGCTCCGTGGCTACTTAGCGTCCACGAGCATCGTCCGCACCATGGTGAGTAGCGTCTGGTTCGCACGCTCCGCCGCGCCATTCAATTGAGGCATGTACGGAGTGGTCGGCTGCCACTCAATGCCCTGCTCCTTCAGGCACCCTCTGCAGCCCACGTACTTGCTGCCATTGTCGCTGCGTAGCGCTCTGACCTTGCGGCCAGTCTGCCTCTCCACCGCTGCGACGTACTTCTTCAGCCGGTCCAGCACATCGCTCTTCCGCTTCATGAAGTAGACGTAGAATTTTCTGCTGCAATCGTCAATGAAGGTGACAAAGTACCGCGTGCCCCCAATGGACGGCGTCTTGATCGGTCCGCGCACATCACTGTGCACGACCTCAAGCAAGTTCTTGGCCCGCCATTGTCTGTCTTCAAACGGCTTGCGCTTTGCCTTGCCCACGATGCAAGGCTCACACTTGTGCTCTGCGGAATCTGCTGCACCGGGGATGTTGAGGCCGCGAACCATGTCGCACTTTGCCATCTCCTGCACGACTGCGGGCAATGAGTGCCCCAGTCGCCAATGCCACAACTGCAGGTCTGCTCCCCCGCCTTTAGCGAGGTTGACGACGCGTGTTGGCGGGTCTGCTATGTCAATTGCCTAGGAGATGACCTTTGTCTCAATGATGTAGAGGCCTCCCTCGCGTTTTGCCTCGAGCACAACCTCGCCACCGCCGTCCATCCACACGACTGCACCTTTCCTGCGGAAGAGCACTTCATATCCCTTGTCTGTCAAGCGGCTCACACTCAAAATGTCAGCCAGGCCAGGGATATGTTGCACATTTAGGATAACACATTGCGCCTTTTTACCACCAACCACCACCTCTACGTCCACATCACCTTGGCCGGCCGCAGGTTCGACCTTGTCGTTGGCGATCACCATGGACTTTGCAGACTTGGTGTAGTTGATGAACCCCACCTTCTCGACTTGGGTATGCTCCGTTGCACCTGAGTCGAGGCACCGCCGGTTGGCACCCTTCAGGTCGTGGTTCTTTGTGCCATTGAGGAGCGCCTTCTTGCCTTTGGCACCCTTGCCACCAGATTGTGCCTCCTCCGGGCACTCCTTGGCCCAATGGCCCTCCTTGCCACTGTTATGGCATGCACCCCTCTTGGCGCCCTTCTTGCCGCCGCCCTTACCGCCGCCTTGCTTGCCGCTGTTGTTGCCACCCTGCATTTTGGTGACCAGGGCAGTTGAGGATGACGAGGTCTCGCCACCACTCCGACGATGCACCTCGTTGCGGATGTACTCGGCGATTGCGTTGTAGGTGAGTTTATCCTCCTCCCATCCTCCCAGCACGGTGATGAGAGTACCCCAACTGTCGGGTAGAGCCATGAGGAGCGCCATTGCCTGCATCTTCGTGTCAATCTTCCACCCCACATTATTGCATTGTGAGGCAAGAGACTCGATCTGTTGCATGGCGGAAATGACGTCCTTACCCTCCTCGATCCTCACCGTCAAGAGTTGCTTCATTGCGAAGATCTTGTTGGCTAGGGATGTTGATTGGTGGATGGAGAAGAGCTTCTTCCACGCGTCGGCTGCCAGCTTGCAGCCATGGATATAGCCCCACTGAGATTCATGCAACGCCGACAAGAGGAACATCAGCGCCTCCACGTTCTTCCTCGCAAAGGCCATCTTCTCCTCATCCGTTGCGCTCGCATCTTGAACCTCCGTGCCCTTCATGAGCTCCAACAACCCCTTGTGTACGAGGTAGATCTCAAAATGCCATCACCACAGGCCAAAACCAGGGCCGCCCATGTACTTTTGGATGGCCAAGGACTCTGTCTTCTGTGCCATGCTGAACTTCTGCAATGGACAGTCTCAAAAGTGCGACGGCGAAGTCGCCCGGAGCGACACTCCCGTGCGTTGCGGAAGCCGTGAACGTCTTGGTAGGCAGGTCAGGGCTGTGGGCCCATAACTCTTTGTTAGGATGGCTGTCCTGGCGTGCCGTGAACTGCCTAAGTGTGCACGGCTACTTAGTGCAAAGAAACTTCCAAGGGAGGTGTGTGCTTTGGGTCGCCACAACACCAAGGGAGCAAAATTCCGGCATGATACAGATTGCGGAAACTGAGAAGGGCTGCAAATCATCAATGGTTAGTTGTTTTGGCAAGATTATATCAGATTATTATAGCCTGTGACCTGAGCTTTCCAACGCATCCAAGCACGCCCAAAACGGAGCAGTGTAGCCCCTGCTACGCCCATCCAAGCAACCCAAAAAGGGTATTCTCGCTCGATTGCGAGGGCGCGATGACCAATGTTTTTACACACAAACCTCCTTGTTTGATTCAGGGTTTTATGTCTGGCATGGGATCTTTCTGCGTCAAACATACAAAACCCTATTTTGAACTGGGGGGTTTTCTTGTCAAGAAAAAAGGGGTCATGGCTCTCTCATGATTCTCGTGTGGGAGCAATGTCCCCATGCAGATTTTTTTGCTCATCTGGCAATGCTTGTTGCAAAGGAGTATGAATTTGTAGTGGGCTCATGAGTTTTTTTTTGATTTCCCCATTGCATCACACTTTGTGTTTGATGGGTTACCCAAGCTATTTGACCCTTAATTAATTTGGTGGTCCAAGATGGTGCAACTCATCCTTGATTGGTACTTCTATTTCAAGTAGACAGAGTATGTCATGTCCACATACACTCGTGATTTGACAAGAACGCAAGTCACATATACCAATGTTTTTGAAACTATACAGGTTATATGCCAACATCGTGTATGACACAACACATGTATGTATAAACCACAAGAAACAACAGAATCTTCAATGCACTATGAGAAAGCAACAAGCTTCCCACAGGCTAAAACTTACTAATCACGAGGGATGCAAGCTACAGAACAAATCTGTATCCAACGCACCAGTTTCTAGCACATGAATATTCATGGAGTGGAATTCATATGAAGAACATGCGGCTAATGCCTAAACCAATGGCCGAGGCTCAGAACATGTCGTTCTTTTCACTGTGGTGGCTTTTCACAAATCAGTCAATATCAGGGCAAGGTTAAACAAGAACTAACATAGAGTAGCATTTCTATTGGAGGAATGATTTTCATGCATTGCTGCATATGACATGTATTATGGGATGTCCATCTGAAGAATGAACAAACCTTGTCAGGGAAACCTGTGCAATGATGAATGTTTTGTATACCAAATGGTACTTCCTGGAATTTTTTGGCTGACATTTAGTGACATCATCCAAGAGATTGGGAAGTGTGTTTGAAGAGTGAACCATTCTCTGAACAGCAATGGAAAACAGAATCCAATACAATTTTTTACTTCTCTTTCACTCGGCATAATCTAAACCTAATTCATGGCTTACCAGGATCCCCTGTCACTGAAAGGTAGTCCATTTCTGCAGCTTGTGACATGGACACGTAATTTAGACGTACCAAAAGCGGGTGCACGAAGAGTCATAATCCTACCAGCTCCTCTAATGGACCTTTATTGTACATGGATTGAGTGGATGAAGATCAAGCGCATATGGGATGAAAAGGATGGAGACCACCTCCCGCCAACCCATACAACATGTGCTAGATCCTGGGTGTTAAACGGCCCCATCACCGTCCAATGTGGTGCCCTCCTCACTTGCAGCCATGGGTTCATCTTGACCTACTTGAGTGTGATAGGCTATGAATCGTGTTGCCCGTGACATGCTTCCTTGTGACCTGTGGGTAGAAGTCATATAGTGTGACTTTAATTCAAACGTGGTCTATCTTGGATGTGATTGGTTTCTCTTGGTATGTCATTTGAACTTTCGAAACCATGTGTAAAAGTCATTGTCACAATGAGTACCAGTGAAATGCTGATTTGTGTATGCAACCTGCCCCTTTAAGATGAATCAGAAGTGTGATTCATTCAATATGAGACGTGCTGAAGATCATCTTTTAGACGAATGAGGAAGCGCGGATGGTGTCATATCTGACGGTGTGAATGTAGCCCTTGCCAAGCGGTACTTCCCAGAATCCTTCACAACAATTTTTATATAGCCAAATGGGCATGAGGCTAAACCCTTTCCCGGCAGCTCATCTAAAGGGTGAACCGTTCTATGAGCAGCAATTGAAAAGGTAATTTCACCAAAACTTCCACACCTCTTTTGATCCACTTAATCTGAAGCCAGAGCATGTCTTGGCTGGATCTCTTGTCATTAAGATTTTGTCCATTTTCCATTGCTCTAAAGATGGGGATGAGATATGGATATCCCAGAAATGGGTGCATGGAGAGTCGCCATCTTGCCACTTTACCCAATGGACCTTAACGATGCATGGGTCAAATGGAAAAAGATTAGGTGCATGTGGAATCAAAGAACTTGGGATGACCTCTCATCGACCCATTCAAGGTGTTCTTTCACCCTGGGTGTTCAGTTGGTTCATTGTCGTCCGATATGGTGCCCTATCCACTGGCAGCTATGGGTCCATCCGGACCTACTGTTGTGTGTTAGGTTGTGATTTGTATAGAATGGGGTGATAATGATATGTTTGATGCATGTTCACTATGAAGTGATAGTGGGCTTTGGGCTTGTACTATAGTGCACCTTCACCAACAAACGTCTCCATTCCTCCTCCACTTTTGAAATCACGTGGCATATCCCAATGTCACAAAAAAAATAACTCACCATAGAGATAACTGTTGACAACTGAGTGTACTCCACTGTGATTCTTTTGCAGTGATGCAGAGGATTGGAAATGAATGAACATGTGGTTTACATATCAATAAGAACTGGATACCGTGGATGCTATTCACCTCAGCATGTTTTCCCAATACATCATGGACCATTTATAAAACTACTTTTGTGACAATCACTTACACCACAATGTAAAACTTCAGTAGCCCACATAACGGAGACAGTAGAATTGCATGTTTGGGAAACATTTCATTCTAAACATTCATGCAACATGGTAAAAAACTGGAGACATGCTTTGTCCATTTAACAACGATCCATGAAATGATCTATGGGATATCATCCAACACACGGATTGCCTCCTTCATGCCACTAATGCCTCCAAGTCCACTCGCACCCCCTCTGCGTAATGTCCATGACGAGCCATAGTCAAGGCACCATCATAATTTGGCTCGGATTAGAAGGTCGCCATGAAACAAGAATGCAAATTGAAAGCGGAAACTAATGAAACGCATTTACCAATCCCAAGATCTTTAAAACCATGCACACCATGGTTCACCTCCACCTCTCCTTGTGCGTCTCCTTCTGCCTCAACATCACCCTCCCCCTCTTCTTCCTCTTTGACCTCATCTTCTGCATTATCCTCCAGCCCTTTCTACTTTTCTAGTCACTGCACACCTTCTGCTTCACACTCCTCTTGTGTTGGCAGCTGCTACTCCGACTCTACAGTCCCTACTCCCGAGGGGGTCCACCCCGCCATTGTCCAAAACGTTTGTCATTGAAGTCATCATATGCCACCTTGCTGACCTCCTCATTAGCAAAAGACCCCCACATATCTGAATCAGGGTCATGGTCGTCTAGGTCCAAGTTGTCTGTTGTTGCTCCATCTGCTCCTACCCTACATGCTGCTACGCCATCTGCTGTTGCTACCAGCACATGTGGTGCACCTGCTGTTGCTGTCGCACAGTCTGCTCAAGGCTAAACTACCTTTTCAAGACATGGTGCTGTTGGGTTGGGCCAATGCCTCTTGGTGTGGCCCTTGCACTCGCACTTGGGGCAGATGAGATTGCGCTTATGTTGTGGATTTTACTCTTTCCAAGCACTCTGGATTTCCCACATCCGTGACTTGATCCTGGTTGGCCCCAACCCACTGGGGCAGCGTGGATGTCCTCTGTTGTGATCGGGGGCATGGGGTTGGCATACGTCCAGGTCCAGTACATATGAGTCCGGCCAAAGTCCCCGCACATTGTTGGATCTTTGCCAATCTCCATCATGAAAGCACATGGCACTCACATGGCTGTCCAAACTTACACCAGCGGCCACAGCCATAAGATGGGCACCAGAGGTATCTACTTTGCCGTACGTTTGTAGGACCTTCGGCCCCTCCAAGACATCTTCTTCGTCCGTAGCCACAGCAGAGCTGGGAGGAGCCTCTTTGTGGGGGCGGACACAATGGCTTTGTTGTAGTTCACAATCTGCTCATACCGCTTTGCCATCATCCTCTATGCAAAGGATTATACTTGCATAAAGCTGTGATACGGGTACAACTTATGGAATTACTTGAGCTACCCGTTGCTGATGATATGGCAGCTGCACAAAACCAGAAACATGTAGTTTTTCCAATTCTGGAGAGGGATGCTGCCTTGCCCATCAGACCCTGGGATGACGCAATCAGCTGCACGCCTGCTCACTACCCGCAAATGGTGTGCCTCTCGGTGTAACTTCTTGTCCTTCTTGCCGTACTTTTCATGCACGTTCTCCTACAGATTATATGTATAACACAAGTAGACTGTACGGGGTAAAGGGTGTTCCATGACCTTCACCAAACCCGCCTCCCTGTCTCAGATGATGACTATACTTGTGGTTGATGCGGTGGGGTATGCAATGTTCAGATGTAGAGAAAACCACGTCCATGATTCCTTGTTCTCGTTGGGAACTAGTGCCCAGGCCATGGGTCATGCAGAATTGTTGGCATACAAAACTGTGCGATCAACATGACCTGCTTGTGGCCATTTTTCAGAAAGGTACTATCCATCATCATGATTCTGCGGGAGTAGTTCCATGCCAAGCATGTGGAACCAGGGGCCATGAATTCCCGCTTGAGCTCGATGGCCCTGTCCATCTGAGCCAGTGTATTTGTCATCGGGTCAACAAGTTTCAGCCCTAGGAAAGCAGAACGTCAACACGAAAAAAATTGGTAATTTTGTGGCAGATTACTCTTGAACGGAAACATTCTATACGGAAACATTCTATACGGAAACCTCATCTCCTTGTGGAGTGACAGGAAAAAATACAACGACTTGGCCTTAGCACCCATCAGTTGAGCCTCGGCTAGTGAACAAGCCATGAACATGAGCACTTTGCCACTTGTTCCCTGGCCACGGACTTGATGATAGCGCGGATTACTGCCAGGGAATAATGCCACGACTTGGTCTTAGCACCTATCAGTTGAGCCTGGGCCAGTGAACAAGCCTTGTGCACGAGCACTTTGCCACTTGTTCCCTGGCCATGGACTTGATGATAGCACAGATTCCAATGATGCATGTGTATGAGGTGGGGCCTCGGTCTGCACCGCGAAGCAAGGTTCCACCTCTGAAGCGTCCTCGTGAGAACACTTTTCTCACGCTTCGTAGTACCAATCCCAATTGAACAAGAAGAAAAAAATCCTCATCGGCACCTGAGTCGAAGACTAGTATGTGGGGTGCTGAGGATGGAGGCTGCGCTTGAGTTTGGGGCTCCATAGTGTGAACAATGGATATCTAGGTATTTTTGTGCACACAATGTATGACTCATGTACCCTACATGTTGAATCCCCTTGTCTGATGACGAGCGGCCATGTCCATGCTCCACCTTGTGGAATCAATGCCCAGCATGGTTGCCGTTGTGCGGTGCAAAGTACAACATTGTCTTACCACTGAGAGGGGAGCTATAGACCCCGCCAGCAGTTGTCGTCCGCTTGTGACCACCTGTCACCACGTGACAAAGTTGAGGGATTTGCATGTCAGGTCAATGGCATTTGACGTTGTGTCAGCGTGTCATGGACCCATGACCTCTTGCTGCGTCAGTGGTTTGCATCCAATCCCCGTTACCGTCGTGTTTTCCATATTTGTCTAAAACATTTTTAAACATTCAACAATCCAGTGCCCTAAAAAATGGCTACTAATTTTGTTGGAACACATGAATAACTTTCTGTTTTGGCTTAGGGGGGAAAACAAAGAAAAGCAATCCGCTCCTGGCACGGAGCGGATCTTAGACCGCTTGTCATGCGGCATCGGAAATATGGCAAGCTTCGAAAGTTGCAAAGTTTGCCTGGATGAGGCGAGCTTTGTGACTCGCAAATCTTGCCTCGAGGTCCAACGGTAGGCGCGCAGTCAATCCGCCGGACTACACGCCAGTCTCTGGAAGAGATTGGGACCTTTTATTCAAAATTTCAGTCACCAAAAAAAAAATCCATGATTGAAGCACCAATAGAACAAAAAGTCAGCATAATTTCATTCAATAATACAAAACATAATATTGGATATGAAAAAAAGGCAAACATGGAAACATTACAGTATCTCCACACATGGGACATTTTCTCAGCCTCTTAGGCTACCATATGCACATGTAGGCTGTGTTTGTTATATTAACCTGTTGTTGGTTGTAAAGAACCTCGGCATGGCATCCAAGATGTTTTGAAAAGCTGATACAAGTTACATGGTTGGGATATTCAACTAAGGCACCTGTTCAATAAAGCTCGTAATGACCTGCGGCCCAACACTTTACGCGGGAAAGTCAAATTGAAGAAAGTCACATGTAGAAATATGCATCGCACGTGTACATGGACAAGAAAAAGCCTCCTCGGCATCTCTGTTTGCACAAGGAAAAGCAACAAGGTGTCCAAGGTTTGAGAAATACAACACAGATACTGGTAATTGTTGATAAGTGAAATTGATATGGGTGAATGGTTGCTTTTGTCACAGGCTTGGACGTATGGTCTCCTTTCTTCCAAACAACGAGCAGATGGTTACTTTTGTTCCAAACCACTGGCGGATGAGAGTCACAATTTGTGTTTCATGGACATCCAAGTTGTTTCATCCACTTGACAGATTTGAAGGGTAGCAAGAGGGACTGTGCAGGCAATCACACATCCGCCTCTATGATCAACTGTGTGAAACTAAGATGGGTTCGGTCACCATATGCCCAGTTTTCGGAACTATATAGCTCATTCGCCCGTCGTCNAAAAATATGCATCGCACGTGTACATGGACAAGAAAAATCCTCCTCGGCACCTGTGTTTGCGCAAGGAAAAGCAACAAGGTGTCCAAGGTTTGAGAAATACAACACAGATACCGGTAATTGTTGATAAGTGAAATTGCTATGGGTGAATGGTTACTTTTGTCACAGGCTTGGACGTATGGTCTCCTTTCTTCCAAACAACGAGCAGATGGTTACTTTTGTTCCAAACCACTGGCGGATGAGAGTCACAATTTGTGTTTCATGGACATCCAAGTTGTTTCATCCACTTGACAGATTTGAAGGGTAGCAAGAGGGACTGTGCAGGCAATCACACATCCGCCTCTATGATCAACTGTGTGAAACTAAGATGGGTTCGGTCACCATATGCCCAGTTTTCAGAACTATATAGCTCATTCGCCCGTCCTCGTGCGAAGAATAACCCAGGTATCAACGGACCGTCGGAAGTAACGCAGGTATCAACGCCGAGCGAGAAAGCAACCAGCCGCCCACGCGGTAAAAAATATCACTCATCCGGGAATCGACATTAATTAATAGCTCAGTAGCCCATGCACTATTCGCTCAGTCGTGAATAGTAATGGAGCGGAACCCCTTTGTGCAAGCGCAGGTACGTCGCCAAACCTCCGGCGGAGGTGCGGCAGATGCTGATTGTTGGAAGAATATTGTGCACAAACCATGTTCTGTCGGACCTAGGTTTGACGCATATCGCTGTACGTTTGTGTACCATATGCAAACAAGGTTTGCGTGCGTGGAGGCATTAGACAAGTGTCATCGGATATCTTTCTGACGAATGACATTGCGCCGGTAGTGGCAACCGAGGAGAACCTCATCCGCGTTGCTGACTAGTCTGTACGCCAACCGCCACCTCCCTGCTGACATGACCCATTTGGATGTGACGTAGTGGGAAGGGTACGGAAGGCCAACTGTGTCGCGAACCGACCTCAGAAAAGGAGTTCATGAGGTATTTTTACATCATTTGTGACTTGTCCTTGACGACGTTGTATTCATTTCCCAGCCATGGCGTCCTCACACCACTTGTCGCTAAAGGAACGTCCATTGCCTCCGCTTGAGAAATGGGCGGGCCTCGTCGACGTCTTGTGGTGTGCAACGTTGTAGAGAGGGAAAGTTTTGACAGGACAAACAGGGTTTAGACGCGTTACATTCCTGAACCAAGGTATTTTTTGAAGTTCATGAGTCACCACTCGTGCATTTCGTAGTTTTCCTACACTACCTCCGTTTTCACGTTGAAACATGTCTGTTTCCGATCCGCTGAAGCTGCGAGGTCGTCCAATGCCGCCGCTCCAGTTGTGGGATGGAGGACCGGATGCTCCTCGATACGGTCCATGGGGTGAACTCCTTCGTCCACGACCCCGCATGGACCAGTTTGATGCATGGGTCGCGTGGAACAGCATTAAAAGCCTCTGGGATTCGAAGAATTTGGGGCCCCCTCCAAGTGATCCATTCNCTGCGAGGTCGTCCGATGCCGCCGCTCCAGTTGTGGGATGGAGGACCGGATGCTCCTCGATACGGTCCATGGGGTGAACTCCTTCCTCCACGACCCCGCATGGACCAGTTTGATGCATGGGTCGCGTGGAACAGCATTAAAAGCCTCTGGGATTCGAAGAATTTGGGGCCCCCTCCAAGTGATCCATTCGACATGTGCCACCTCATGTGTGTGAAGCTGCCACATTGCCGTCCTATCTGGTGCCCCCCACACTGGCAGCCATGGGTCCATCCGGATCCCCCATGGTGTGCTAGACTCTGACCACATTGGGTGGTGTATGAGTGGGTACAGGAGACATTTTGTCAGCATGCTTTACATCCGAAGTACTCGGCATTCTTGTTATATTCTGACGTCGTTCTAATGAGCTCATGTCAGGTACCTTACATATTAATGCAATGTGTGCTGCACTGTATGAAACGAAACTGAGCGCGCTGGCAGCTATTGCACCATCTTGATCCTTTATGCTGCGCAACACTCTGACAACATAGGGTGCTGTATGAGTGGGTAAACGAGACATTTTGTCTGCATGATTTATATCCGAAGTACTGGGCATGCGCGTTATGTACTAGCGTATTTTTATTGAGGTCATGTCAGGTACCTTACATATGAATGCAATGTGTGCTGCACTATGTGAAACTGAGCGGACCTTTGTCATGTAGACTTTCAACTGAGTTCTAGCGCAATGTTGGAGCTGCGCGTTTACAACCGCGTGGAATTTGTACTGTAAAATGTATAACGTTTTCATTTCTTTTGAACCACATGAGCATGTTTATCTATGACATGGTGATTCTGACCATCACAAATCAATTTCTTTCCCTCTTACATTCCGAAGGAAGTAGACGTTGATAACACACTTGCACTACCACTCCATGCAAACACGAGGTCACTGGAACGGACCTGGTTTTCCATTCACAATCCACCTCTGGATCTGTGGGGGTAGTGTGTGGATCCACCCAATAATGTCACACATGGGGCACAATTGCACAGGTCTGCCAGAAGACTGTGCATAGTCAGGATTAATGACCGTCCCGTCGTCAACTTCTTCTACTGCATCATAGAAGACGTCTTCCAGAGCGTAGTCCGATAGAACATCAATGTCAAACGGTTCAGGGCACGTGCTGTAGTACAGACTGAGCTGTACACGCCTCCACTCCGTGTGCAACCTCGACAGCACGTAACATGTGCCAGCTCCACATAGAAAAGAAGTAACCAGAGGGAGTGCTCCCGGGAAAACCGTGCAATCCATGATGAAAGAGGGTGAATGTTGGAGAGTTATACAAATGACTGCCATCCCTGGTTTTATACACTGGACACATGCTTTGGGGCTNAGGAACCAGTACACACTGGCAACTAACACAAGCACACACCTATGCTCTACACAGACATTGGGAGCCCACTGCCCAAACAGAGCAGACCGTCAGCCCACGACTTGTACTTGCTTCCATACTTGGTCTGACATGAAGGCGTGCCACCCTGCGCCCCTGCACAGTGACATGAAAATGTTGTTAGGAAATGCATGTTTGTGTTTGCATGAAATGTAAAGTTGTCCAACACAATGCAGTCAGCAGAAGTGGAATTTCTCACCTTAGATTCCAAGGGCATCCATGCCTCTTATTTCCGGCCTGCGGACCTCTTCCTCTGCTTCATCCAATGCGTCCTCTTCATCTGCCTCTTCTCCTGCGTCACCCTCTGCATGTTCGTCCAGACCGCCATGCTCCACCATGAACCTGGCACTTTCAGCGCCGTGCTCTTCCTGTGTGAGCAGTCCGGTCTCCGGCTCCGCCGCATACCCCAGGGAGTCGTCACTGCCACTGTCGAACACGTTGTCGTCGAAGTCATCTGCGGCTGCCTCACCAACCTTGTCGTCGGTCGACGACCCCCTGGGTTCTGCCTCCAGGTCGTAGTCCGACGCGTCACTGTCGTCAGTAGCTCCCCCTTCCTCGCGCCCTGCCCCTCCCTCTCTCGCATCACGGGCAGCTCCACTTCCTGCTGCTGCCTTGCGTTCTGCTTGTAGTGCGGCTGCCGCTTCGTGAGGCCGAGGTGCAGGTGGGTTTGGACACATCTTCTTGGTGTAGCCCTTGCGGCCACACTTTGGGCAGATGAAGTTCCATTTCTGTAGCGGCGCATGCTCCATGCGCGCGCTCCTTGGACGACCACGGCCACGGCGCGGACCTGGTTGGCCCCAGCCAGGCGGCAAAGGTTGGCTCAGTCCGGCAGCACTCAGCGACGGCATGGGGTTTTCATAGGTCAGGCTCCAGTAGCGTGCTGTCTGCCCGCGGGTCACGTGCGCAGTCGGGTCCTCACCCACTTCCATCATTGCAGCACAAGCATGCTGGCATGACTGACCGAACTTGCGCCACCGACGACAGTCACAGGTTCCCATGGCAAGGTTCACGTGCCTCCTCACGTTTGTGGGGCCACGAACCATTGCCGACGATGGCCCCTCCATGACCACGTTGTAGTCACGGGCAGCTGCAGAGCTGTGCAGGAGCCGGGGCGAGAGTCTCGTTGCACTTGGCTATCTGCTCGTGGCGTTGCGCCATGATGCCCTACACAAAGTAGTACACCTGTAGGAAGCAATAGAACGGGAACAGCTTGCGGAGGCTCTTCAGATGAGCGTTAAGTGACTCTGAAGCGTTGCTTGTGATGTGCCCCCCGCGAGGCACGGGGCACATGTAAGAGGTCCACTTCTGAAGTGGTATGCCACCGGTTCCGTCCCTGCCTGGGATGAGGTACTCTGCGGCTCGTTCGCTCACTGCACGTAGATGACGTGCAGCACGGTGAAACTGCTCATGTGTCAGTGCCTGTGCACATTTCCAGGCCCAGTATGCCGCCTTCTTGCCGAACTTGTCCTGAACGTTTCTGCGGAGATGCCATGCACAAAAAGTGTGTGTTGCGCCGGGCAAATGTCTTCCCACGGCTTTCGCCAGTCCAGCTTCACGGTCAGACACAATGACCGCACCTGCAGAAGATGCAGAGGGGTACGCTCATGCCAGCTGCTCGCAAAACCACATCCAAGTCTCCTCGTTCTCTGCGGACAACAGTGCCCATGCCATCGGGCATGCGTGGTTGTTTGCGTCAAAAAATTGCGCGACCAACATGACTTGCTTGTGGCCGTTCTTAAAAAAAGTGCCATCCATGGTGATGATCCTCCTACTGTACTCCCAGCCCAAGCGGGTCGCGCCAGGGGCCACAAAGGCCCACTTGAACTTGTTCTCTGCGTCTTGCTCGGCCACGGCATGGGTAGCCGGGTCTACGCGTTTGAGCTGCACGAACACATGAGCACAGTATTACATGTTTGAACCCGGTAGGAGCCAAGACATGTGACAAAGAATGTGACATGCGTCGTTGGACGTACCTCGGCACAGAGGGCTGGAAACATGGCCCATGATTTTGCCTTTGTGTGCCCCATGTGGTGGGCCTGGGCCATACTTCTGGCACGGTACAGTGTACTGTTGGCCACCTGAATACCCGCAGCTTGCTTGATGATCGCTCTGAGCATGGTAGGGGGTGTAGTCGGATCCCGCGCCATCTGCTGCAAGATGTGGCGTGCAATCCAGTGTGTTGTATGGGCCGGGCTCCCACAGCCAATTGTCGGGGTGCAGTAGTGGCCCTCTGTGACATGGGACAGCTTCACCGCCCCCAGCTTCGAAGAAACAACTGCGCGTACATGCCACGCGCAACCACGCCCGATAGCGTCAACGCAGTGCACGTCGATCCGTCCAGGCTCGCTGCGCACCCACTGTAGCCCAAAGCGGTTAGCCATCGCGTATTCTTCGATGGCCGCCCTACAAGTAGCCATGTTGCGATACATCTTGCCCTCCACAAGGGGATCACCATCTGCCTTCCTTTTCTTTGTCGTAGAATCGGGCAAGCTGTCGGACGTGGCTGCAAAAGGAGACGACGGGCAGAAGGCAAAGCACGGTCATGAGAGTTTTGAGGGCTGAAAAGTGTGAACGAACATCCTGTACATGACCATGTTCGGCAAGTTCCGTGAGCACAAGTATGAAGAACGCACAAGGGCAAGAGCAGGCTTGCAATACCAGATGAGAGTGAAGCAATTCAAAACTGGGACACACAAATCACCAGTGGAGCCATTAGGACATAGTACACGGTGCCTTGCCCATGTCTGTGTGTAAGGTGGAGTCTCGGTCTGCTCTGGGGAGCGTGGCTCCATTCGAAATAACCGCATGGTCTCCGCAGCCTCTTCGTCCAAACGTCTTTCCCATTCCTCATAATGACGGTCTCTGTTCAGCCGGAAGAAGAGTTCTTCCTCGGCACCTGATTCACGGATGAAATCGTGGTGTGCCGAAATGTGCGGCTGCGTTGGAGGAGGCGCCGGAGGAAGACCATGTTCGGCAGGGCGATAGGCGCGTTGTTGAGGTGGTGGTGCGGCGGGCCGTTCCGCAGTTCGTGCCGCGGGTCGTGCCGCAGGTCACGCAGCAATTCGTGCAGCGGGTGGTGCACCGGGTTGGGCCACAGGTCGTGCAGCGGGTGGTGCAGCGGGTGGTGCAGCGGGTGGTGCAACGGGTGGTGCAGCGGGTGGTGCAGCGGGTGGTGCAGCGGGTGGTACAGCGTGTGGTGCAACGGGTGGTGCAACGGGTGGTGCAGCGCGTGGTGCAGCGCGTGGTGGCGCAGGACGTGCAGCGGGAGATGCAGCAGCCGTCGGCACGGCGGGTTGTGCACCCGGCGGCTGCACACGCACGCGTGTGGGGCACCACCCCGCAGCTGGTGGGTTCGGGCGTCCAAGGTTACACCGCCTTGGGTCTAAAGGACCAGACAGAGTTATGGCGGCTGTTGCTGGCGAGGCCACATGACAAGGAGGTACCTACTGTGGCACGCGAAACTGAACCGCCACGGGCAAGCCCCCCTGGCCGGTGGAGACTGCCCGTCCTCGTGTCACTGGGCCTAGCGGTTGTGAGAGCGTGGGAGTTGTAGGATGCAATGCCTGGGCACACGAGATCGGTGAGTGACGGGGCGGACGTGTGGGATTTGCGCGGACCAGAGAGGCGGAGGCAATAGCCTCCGCCTTCCGGGCACTGCCCCGGGTCTGGGGCGCCATTGCACGAAGAATGGGCACATTGGCATTTTTTTAAGACAATGTATGCCTGACGTTCCCTGCACGTGAACTCACCTCGCTTGATGAGGAGCGAGAGCGCTATGTTGACATTCCACCGCGAACACACGAAACCCTGGCATAGTCGCACCTCGGCGCTGGACGGGCCGAAATGACGCAAACACTGGGGGGGGGGATCACTAACCCCCCGTCCATGCTGACTCTGACTCTGAGTT
>SZWC01003678.1:53430-64133 GCA_023375785.1 Penium margaritaceum | reverse complement strand
GGGGGGGGGGGGGGGGGGGGGGGGGGGGGGGGATCACTAACCCCCCGTCCATGCTGACTCTGATTCTGAGTTCCATCAACGCATGTCAAGAGCCACCCGCATAACAGCATACATAGACGGGTTTCCCAACCTACCCGTGTGCAGAACACACGTGCGACAAGGGTCAGAGGTCACTGGTGCGCCTCCATTTGCGCACATGCAGGTTCGGCAGCCAGGCTGGCATCCGGGCATGCAGGACATGTTTCATCCGCCTCGTTGTTTACGAGTGTACGCAACGTCAGCATGCCAAAGGAGAACCAACAAAGAAGGCAGCAGAACAACTCTACAGTTTTGGATAATGAAGTACCCCACCCTACGCGACCACCCTAAATACCGAACCATGTAATTGTGAATATATGTGTACACATTTACAGCTGCATTCATGGGCATGCAGCGTCTCGTTGTACGGCCTGCGGAAACCAAAGGCGAATGTCCATTTCAAAGTAAAAAAATTAACACCGTGCCCGCAATGCAACAAAGATAACGTAGGTACCGGTAGTCCTTGATAAGTGAAAGTACCATGGGTGGATGGTTGCTATCATGCTGAGCAACGGGCAGATTGTTGCTTTTGTTCCGAACGATGGGCGGATTGTTGCTTTTGTTCCAAAGTACGGGCGGATGAGAGTCACACTTTGCGTTTTATTGGTATCTGAGCTATTTCACCCAACTAAGATTACATTCAACATAATTCTGTCACATCTTCAACGATTGAGAAAATGTTCAACATTGAATTGATGAAGCAGCAGGGTATGTGGCTGACATATTCAACACTTGCCATTAAAGCACCTTATTGCTAAATACAAACTACACAAGCATCCCAATTCCTTGAATTGTCTTCTACTCTGCACCTCATCCCCATGAACCATCCATGTTGTTCTTGGCAGAACAAGAATGCCCTTGGCAGAACAACATAACAATCCAATGGTCAACGCGCAATGCGCCATAAATGTGAGGACAAAAACATCCACTCGCGGAGATCAGGGACTTGTACACATCTGGGGCGTATCATCTCCTCATCGCAATGGCGATGAACTACTGATGGAGTGGAAAAACCATCTTAGGAAATGATTCATATCGGAGAGTACGTTGCATAGAATACAATGCAATAGACGGTGCTCACAAAGGTGGAGAGACAGCCAAGAAATTGTTTGAAACATAAGTGTTAGTTAGCCCCATGAGCAAGAGAAATTGTTAACCTACTCCACTTTGACGTGCGTAAACTTGCGCACTGCATCACAAAGGTGGTGAAAAACAACAAAAATTACCTAAGAGATCCACAACAGAAACCAATGCAAACCTGAGAACCGTACGAGACAATTGGTTTTCCAAATTACAATCTTAAAGATGTATCATATGCACAAGGAAGCACCTTGCATGGTCAAGCTAAGAGGCAACCACTGCAAGACCACCTAAAAGTGGCCACGCGAGCTGGTCACCAAAGAAATTCCTGTGAACGCCAGAGAGTTATAAAATGCAGTTGATTTTTTTGGTGTATGTGCTGACCACCGTGGAGTGCCTGCAGGTGAGTGGAGTCAAGTCCAGAGGTCATCAGGACTGACAAAACAACAACACCCCCTCGGTGGCACGTAAGCGCTACAGGAAGTGATTACTACAGGACACGCACGTACCAGGCAACAAAGTGCCACACAGAATTGTACAAGAGCAAAATAGGAACAAAACACAGAAGAGGAAGGCACATGTCAACCGGGATCACCACAGAGGGACAAAAGACCAATGATATGTAATGCAACTTTGAACTTGCCACTGCAAAGGGCCTTTGTGAGGAAGTCAACGCGCTGCTTCCACGTGTCAACACCGAATAGACACACGTCACCACATGCGATGCATTTGCGCACGAAGTGATTCTCAGTATTGATTTTCTTTGTGCGAGTGTGATGCATGCCATTGTGCTTAGCAATGCTACACGTGCTCTTGTTTTCATAGTGAAGTGTAATCCAATGGATGGGCTGGCGCACCTGCTGCATGAGATGACAGATTCAGATGATCTTATAAACACTGACCCCAAAGATGTCGTACTCGGCCTCAATCAAGCTATGCACGACATAACCTTGCTTGCCACTCTTGTGAGAGATAGTAGTATCACTGATAAGGAAGATATAACCTGACCGACTACAGGCATTGCGATACTGGGTCCAATTGCTCTCCGTGTATGCGTCAAGCATGATAGATAGCTATGCACAAAAGCCAAGCCTAGACAGGCGGAGGACATGATGTAGCATAAGACGTGCACGGTCTCTTGGGGATGGAGGCAACACTGACACTTGGAGAACTTGGAGAAGAAGTTTTCTACAAATGTGGTGTCAATACGCATGGTGGCACTAAGAAACATCAAGAATGCAATGACATGGAGGAATGTCATGACATCAATGGGCTCCACCAAACGGGCAAGATCAGTCGTCTTTGGGAGCCGCTGCCTGGCAGGAGTCATGGGCATAGAGGCATGGGGAACGGTAGCCAATAGGTCATCAAAATGCTCCCTCGGGGTGCAAACGTACCCTTCATGCTGCACATACAATACCCATCGCTCACGATCAAGCTCAATCTCCATGTCAAGAATGACGTGGGTAGGACTAAGGTCTTTCATCTTGTACACAACTGGAGGAGAAACCTCACAGCCTTGACAGCCTAAGAATCCAGTGAGGCAATTAGGAAATCATCGATAGACACAAAAATCGTGACAAAGTATACTGACTGATCACTCACAAAGAGAGGGAGATCGACCGGATTGCGATGATAGCCACTTCATTCAAGGGTGGTAAAAACATTGAGGTTCCAGCAGAGTGGAGACTATAACTCGTACAAAGCCTTGTGGAGGGACAAGAGGTAGCCGATACCATTGTCAAAGCTTGGCAGCCGGGTGAGGTACATCTCCTTGTCGAGCAGATCCTACAAGAACGTGTTGTTCACATCCATCTTATGTAGCTCCTAGTCATGCTGAGCCACTTGGCTTGAGTGCCTCGGCATTGGTGTGCCTTCCCACAGGGAAAAAAGTGGCATCAAAGTCAACGCTAGGCACTTGGGAAAATTCCTTGGCAGTGATTCGAGCCTCATAATGTTCAACCATGCCGTTGGGCTTATGCTAGCATAGAGATACACAATGTGCGACAATGAATTTGCAACCAGATGGAAGGTCCAGCATATTGCAAATTCTATTATGGTTAATCGTTTGTGAAAAATACACTTGACGTCGAGTGTACAAGCCTAGATGGCTTGATCGGAAGTCACCGACTAATTTTACTCTCGAAGTCGGACTTTGCAAAGTTAGAGGACGTAGTTGTTGACTCCTGAGACTGGCCTCGCCGATTTGAGGAGTCACCCTGTCGTGAGTATTGGAGTTCGCAAGTACGTACCCCAAACTTGCACGTTCACAAGGGTGCTATCACGAAATCTGAGCAAACCCCCTAGTTATACCGGGGGAAAGGAGACGTGCCTGGCCTTGCTACCATGGGGCCATGCCTGGCCCCATGGTAGCAAGGCCAGGCACGTCTCCTTTCTTCTATCTCCACGTGTGTTGCATCTCGCAAACCCCTCCAAAATCGTCGACAAATTCCCTAGTTACACAAGGGGGTTTGGGTTCTAGATTACCTGGACACCTGCCGGGCCCCTCAATAGCGGGGCCCACCAGGTTCCCTTTCTTTTATCACAGCAGGCACCTCTCACCGGTCATTGTGAGTTCGTAGGGAGGTTTCGCCGGTTCAACCAGCGAAAGCCCTCCTGCAAGCTCACGATGAGCGGGAAAGCTCGACTTTGCCCTTGACGCCAAACTTCGGCCTCCAAAAAACACACTCATCCGTGAGTGTGTTTTTTGGGGTGATTGACCATACCTCTGAAAATTCCATGGCTTGTGATCATATTGAGCTCTTCACCCATATCCGACTGGAAAAGAGCCGGATCCGGGACAGAGTGAGCTTGGCATACATTGTCCAGATCAGGCAGGATCATCTTGTTGTCATGCGCAGTGAGTGTGATGGCAACAAAGGTGTGAGACACGACACGACTAGACTCAGGAACTGCAACAACACGAAAGAACTCCTCGGTGATCATGGACTGGCCAACTGCTGCATTGGACTAGAAGACAGCCCCTGCTAGACCAAGCGCATCCAGACCGGTGGCAGGAGCTGGCTGGGTCAGATGAACAAGCGGACACAAAATGACAGGAAGATTGCTACCCAGGGCCCAGCACACAAGTTCAGGATACATGGGAGTCAAGGAGCTACCGGGTATTATGCAAAAGGAAAACACAAGGGATTATGGTGAGGTGGAGATGCGCCATACGACATGGACGATGATGTAGGTGAGGATGTAGGAGATGATGCTGGCAATGATGAAGACATGCCAATAGGAAACAACTTGGGCTAGAACACAGGCGAAGATTAGGATGAAGAGGTAGATGCAGATACAGGAAGAGAGGCAGAGGGAAGTGTGGAGAGCCACCTGAGGACAATCCCGCCCATGAGCTGCCTACAACATGCAAAACCAGGCCAAGAGAGGGGATGCAATGGACAATGTCATGACTTTAATTTCTGTCAAAGAGCAAAGCTTCACATGACTCGATGACATGAAAACTCTCTAGGTCCTAGAAACGCCACTCCTTGGACTATGGCAAGGCACTGAAGGATGGACATAGACGCCCGCATGGAAGAGCTTCCCATGGCACTGGCCCTTAGGGAGCCAGGCACCCGTAATGCTTCTCCAGACCCATGCAAGGTGCAAATCAGCGTGACGAAGGTTCCAGAATTTGTACGTAGTGATGTGGTGTAGAAGCGGCCCACGAGGAGCCCGGCTTCACACACAGACCATGTTTTTCATGGCCTCTGAAGAAAAAAACTTCAGACAAGCCAGACTCGACCAGCATGGGTGCAAATCTCATGTGCAAGAGTACGATTCTAGCCTTTAGAACCGCCCTTCTATTGAAGTGTATAGGAGACGCATGACTCAAGATGGACATCCACCAATTTAAGAAAACATAGGTTGGGTCAAACAAACTCACCACGAGGATCAGAGCAAAACACCTGCAGCTTATGCTGACAGGAAAGCTCTACTTGGACAAGCCAAGACTCAATTGTGGAACCAATATCACTCTTCAGATGGAGGGGCAAAATCCAATAAAAGTGGGAAAAATCGCCAGTTAGACAAAGGAAATAATGACATCCACCAACGATATCGACTGGGAATGATCCCATGACATGTGCACAGACACAAGCGAGAGGCTCATGAGTGCGACACATTCCAGGAGGAAAGAGGAACAATTCACTATGCCTTGCAAACAATCCATGTAGCAAGTGGTCAAGGAGAAAAAAACTGGCAGCATCCACACTAGTGGCAAGTTGATGATGCATCAAGGTATGAATGTCAACGGTACTGGAATGTCTTAGATGAAATTTAAGCAAGCGCACATGCTACATAGAAAGCAAAGGAAAAACATGGGTATGAGGAATGGTTGTAGTGGATATGCCAAGTGCAAACAGAGGCACGTGATACAACTCATCACAACAAAGGCCACGGAGCACAACACGCCCACACAACTGCAACAAAACATAACAACACCACAACACGCAACAAAGTCCATACCCTGATCTTTGAGGCTCGTGACCAATAATAGGCTCACCTCAAATGTAGGAGCATAGAGCAAATCAGGCAAGAAGACGTCACCAGAGTGACCAAAGAACCACGTGATACCAATGGCTTGAATGGGCAATAATTATTCTGAACTAGTACGGAAGATACGGGTGTCCTCGACAGGTCCTAACGACACAAACACGACATGCGATGACATCATGTGGTGAGTGGCTCCAGAATCGAGAATCCAAAACTCATGAGAAGTACAAACAGGAGACGAGGCATGATACGTAGCAACACAACCTGAACTGGTTTTAAATGGTGGAGCATGACCCAGAAAATAGTCTAAAAGATAGGGACATTTTGCATGATGCAATTCCTCAATCCATTCATCGTCTACACCCGGACTTTCCAACGATGCTCCCTGAAAAGGTTCATCTAACTCACAATGGTGATCCCAAGTGCCAACGGCCAAACTCATGCCATAGGAGACATCGTGTGGTTGTAATTGAGAAGGTGTCGATTGAGAGGCTAAAGAAGACTAGGTAGCTAGGTGATAGGAGCCCAAGACGATTGGCGAAGGAAAAGTCGGAATGATGGGTGGATTTGGCATGGACGGCCACTGTGGCGGCGTGTAGTAGGTGGACGATGATCCATGAACAGTGGGAGAAGAGTGGGACGGCTCCAGTGCCACCCTAGGAGTCGTACCACCATCATATCTGTGCCTAAGCTCGGAAAACGACACATTTGGTGATGGTCTCCCGCAGAGTGGGACAAACCCACGCACAATGGAACCGACAACGAGGAGAGAATGAAGGTCTCATGCAATGTTTGGGAAAAGTCCTTGAACATTGGGGTCTTGACCATGCAGTGGAAGAGAGGATGAAGAGAGTGCAAAGGAAAAAAGAGGAAGAATGAAAGGAAAGAGGAATCAAATGAAAGAAAGGAATAGAAATGATCCAGGTATCTCAGGGGTGTTGTCAGGCCTGGTGCCCAACAAATGTAATTGGGATGGCTGCAGGGTCGAGAATCCGAGCCATCCTTTAGTTCCTTCTTTTTTTTTTCTTGGATTGGATATCAAGACCTTCGAGGCCTGTTGATGTACGTGCCGTCGGTCCACAGACTTCCCGATTGGGGGGTTGCAATCGACAGGCTTGCTGGCCAAGGGACAGCCAATGAGCGGGAAAGCTTTGATACAGCTTCTTGACTGTTAGACGGGTACTACAGGTGCTATTGCCACCATGCCATGGTGGCTATGTTGATGCTATAGTTGTATCTTCTGACAAGGCTGCTTTTGTGGCTGCTCGTAGTTGCAAGGTTATAGCTACTGTTGCGTACAGGTACAAAATATTCCACTGCTGCTTGTTGTCATTTGATCTTGTTGCGTATTGTAGCCTGCTGATGCATGCTATTGCTACAAATATGCTCCGGAGACTACACTACAGCCATAGTAGTGGCTATTGAGGTGTCTCTACTTGCTTCTGTGTACAACTACAAGACTATTGTTACCATTGTACGAAGCTACAAAGGCCACTAGTACTATGTGATGTTATCTACTACTACTTAGCTGCTATCCTTTTCCACTGCTAACACAAGTTCTTCAAGCTCAACATCCTCCAATGCTCAGCGTATGTTGCTGCTACACATTACTTCTACGGCAAATGCGGCTTCATGCTGCTACTATTGTAGTTGATGTTGTGAATATATTTGCTTCTCTTGCGGCTACGGAGTGTAGTTAGTATTGCTTTGGCGGCCTAGCCCAGCCGCCATCGGTTATGGTCACCACTCGAATGGCAATCGCGACATGGGAATTTGGTAGCATTCCTCCTCGGGCTCTGCTTGATGACTGTCTCACGAGAGCCTTTCGCAGAGGACCTCCATGTTGCCTGGACATGTACGCCCCACCCAATCCAGTCTAGCCTAGCCTAGACACTTTTGTTCTTGTTGTGTGTTGTATGGTGGAGCGTACACACGTAGTCTCTCAACTGCTCTCATGTCATGAGGGAATTGAGAAACCTCCTTTGACATTGCTTTGTATGAAAGAGTACATTGCATAGAACACAACGCTAAAAAGGGTAATGCGTAAAACGATGGAGAGACGGTGAAGAAACACTTACAAACATAAGAGCTGGTTAACAGAATGAGGTAGAACGAACGTGAGTTGTTAACGTACCCTCCCTTGACATGCGTGCATCTGCACAACCACCATGGTCAAAGTAGTGAAAACCAACAACAAATGGCCTACAAGGCCCATAACAGAAACGAGAGCAAACCCTGGAACCGTAAGGGCTACTCGGTTGTCCGAATTACAATCCTAAAGAAGCAATAGATGCACAAGGAAGAGCACCGCATGATCAGGCCAAGAAACATCAGTTGTGGGACCATCGAGAAAATGTCCATAAGTGCTGGCCACGGAGAAAATCCTTGTGAATGTTAGAGAGGTCAAATAGTGCCGCTCAAGCTGTCAATGTATAAGTGGACCACCGTGGACTGCCTATAACCTAGTAGCATCGAGTGTTGAGGTCACCGAGGTTGACAAAGCAGCAAAACCTACGGTTGAATGCTGTTTGTTGCAATGCTCAAGCATGAACATGTGTGGCTTCTTGAGTTTCATGAAAATGGTTGAAAAAATGGGGCCTAATGTGATCTAGATAAAGGCAAAAAGGGTTACTATCATGTGGTAGGGACGACTGAGACTTCTTGTTCCACGACGAGGATGAATGATACTTTTTCCGTTGAGGTGGGGGCGAATGAGGGTCACACATGACAAAACACGAGGGAATGACACTTGTGGGTATGACCATACATCCAGAAAACTCCCAATAGATATGATGTATCCAATAAACGCTTTGTAAGAACGCCATGTTAAGCACTTTTGTACTTTAAAGCTAAAAAATCCACAGGTAAAAGAAAAGCAACGTCTGAAGAAAAAAAGAAGTGCGTGAACACCATGTCGACGCTGGATTAAATACATTGTCGGAGTGGAGACATTATTAGTTCGGTCAAACACTAAAAAACCCCTTTTTTGAGGGGCTTGTGACTGTTTGAAGGAGGGGTTTGCGTCATGTTTAGGTGAGGGGTCAAAGACAACCCATTTGTTGAAAGGGAACCCGCTGGGCCCCCCTATCGCGGTGCTCAGCATGCGTCGACACAAAAAACGAAACCCTTAACCGCGAATGTAGTTTGAGATAGGGTTTGAACTTGTTTCGCATTGTAAATGGGGAGGGGTTGCGTGCGAATAAAGAAAAGAACTAGTTTTTGCGAAGTAGCAACCAATTCAGAAAAAAAGGTGTGTGGTAATCGCCCAATTGCTATCTCGTAGGGAAGCATGAGTGTTGTTCAAGCAATAGTGTGATGACCCTTTCCCCCATGCTTGATCAGCGACACATGTGGCCGATCGAGCATAGCAAGGGAGGTGGAGACCTTGTCTTTTTTTAACTGCTAGATGTGTGAGACATGAGCTTCCGCTCGTGGATATGGCAGGATCAACTCTTTGGGCAAGTGGATGTCCTGAATATTTTGCCCATGACAATTTAACCAAGTCTATCACTCCCACCGTGCTATGTTTTAGAGTTTGTTTGGAAGAGGTCACATAGGATTGCAATCTTATGCTAATTGTGGTAAACTGACGGGAAGCTTAGCCCATGGGGCCGAAACGGTGGTACTTGAGGGTCTTTGACCCTCAAGCCATCCCATCCATTGCCCCACTGGCCAGGACCTGTTCAAGCCAGGTGGCACACTCACGCTACATTCCTTCCACACAGGAACGGACCCACTCTTGGTGTCTAGAGTGGGTGTCAAACCGCGTTCCTCTGATACCAAATATAGCAAACAAACGGCACGGCCCACTGGACAAAAACCACGCTACTTGAGGGTCTCTGACCCTCTTGTAATCCCATTCGTTGCTCCACATGCCAAGACCTATTCAAGCTATGTAGCGCACTAGCGTTACACTAATGGACCGGTAAAGGACATATTTGGCTGTTTGTGGTCCAACTCATGTTGACTGCATTGACTCGTCGACAATGCGATCGCAAATAGGATGCAGGTTATGGGCCAATCTTTATGGTTGATGTGAGAACATGACAGTGGACTTGTGCTAGCGACTCGCAGCTAGGCGACGAACAGGAAAAAGATGGTTTGCTAGGACCAAAGTGAACAAAACATCTCATTGCAGAAGCCTTCAAAACATTTCAGAAGGAAGAACATCCATAAAGTGTGTATCACTACAACTGAGAGTGGCTCGACTTGGATGGTCAGAGTGACGTCCAAACAGCCAGGCTCAAGGAGGGACTGCACAAAAACCTGAGCTTCACACTGACACTGCAAATTGCCATTCTCTGCGACCTCTCCCAAACACATCCTTAGTTCTCTGCAGAGCCATCCAAATCCACCTTTGGCCACCCCTTCCTAGCCGCGGTACACTTGTCAGGCTCGCCTCAGCAGTCCGCTGTGTGTGTCCGCGAGCCTGCTGCTCCCGTCCGCTAATTGTGCACAAGCACCGCGCACAGAGCGAAGTTCCACTTGCGAATGCACCTTTCACAGCTGCACCCTCATCTCACTCGGCGGCGACCACCAAACCTGCGCTCCACCACCTAGGGTAGATTTCTTGTCCTACTTGTGACATCAGCCACCAAGGACAAACAGACCGCGCTCAACCACTTCTCACGACAGTGGTCCCTTTCGCCCAGTCGAGCCCCGGCGTCTGTGCTCGCTCTCCCCTCACCAGCCGGCAAGCAATACCCGGGCCCGAGCATGGGGAAGCAGGAGAAATCGTCCGCGGCGTCGGAAAAGGAGGCCGCTCCAGCGGCAGGGGGAGGGGCAGGTGCAGGGAAGGGCGGCCAGCCCAAGGCGCCAGAGACTCTGAGCGTGTTCGAGTTCGGCGTGGCGCAGCCCGTGCCAGGGAGGGAGGCGGAGGGGCAGATGACGCTGGCCGGCTTCTGCCCCGTGTCCGACGAGCTGGAGGCCTGCCAGTGGGAGGTCCTGCCCTCCGCCGGCAAAGAGGCGCCTCAGTTCCGCATTGTGTTCTGAGGACCATTTTTTTTTGTGTGTCGTTGTCAAAAGTGAAAAGAAGGGTGTCTTCT